>CAMXCT020006057.1:70744-208244 GCA_947184155.2 Cladocopium goreaui | reverse complement strand
CAGCACATCTGTAACAGCTCGTTTGCATTGGCTTGTCTCGGATTGCCAGGTTGCTACCGGACTCTTGGGCCTGGAGAAGTGCGGAGGCGTGCGCCGCGAGACTGCCACCAATTGTTGGCCCTCTGCTGCTGATGTCTTCCGTTTCCATGGCAGACTTGCAACAGAAACTTTGCATTGGCTTCTCTTGGGTTGCATTTCCAGGCAGCGCGTAGTACCTAGCAATGAGCTGCACCTAGCAATTTCTGGTCTGTCTTGAGTTCGAATGCATCTCCAACATGTCTCTGTTCCCTCAGTCACTTGCTCTTTGTGTCCATCATTCCTGTTGCGCCGCCGGATGCGTTCGTCCAGCTCCCGAATATCACTAGGTCTCTAATCTATATATAATCTAGCATGCCACAACAAAACCACACATTACGTTTCCGTCGCTTGCCACTGCCAGGTACGGGCTGGATGCCGCGGTCTGGAATCACTGTGAGGCACGTGTTGCCGTATGCCAAAACATGGACGCTTCCACGGACAGCATGTTGCGACTGGCTGCATCTACTGGTAATGTCTTCAGTTTCCATAGCCCATGCTCATTTGCATTGGCTTGTCTTGCAGTGCTTGGATCCTAGCAGCACCACGTCTATTTCACTCTGTGTTGCAGCGATGCCCACCCGGCGCGCGATGCTCGCTGGTGCTTCCCAAGGCTCGCGCGACATTCGCACAGCTTTTCGTTCTGCTGCCTCGGCTTCGGTGATTGATCTCACGAAAGAGCCTGCGGCAACGTCCGCGAAGCCAACCTCGCGGACTTTGACCCCACTGCAAGAGGCAACTTTGCTGCAGTGGCCTGAAGACTCCTTGCGCGCCACCTGCAATGCCTGGATGTGCATGGATGATGACCCGCCGCCGCTGCTCTTGCAAGCAAATCTTCAGTTGCTTCCAGCAGCGTTCGTTGAGTCGTTTGAGTTGCAGCTCCCCCCTCACCCCGATGGTGTCCAAGAAGTGAGGCAGGCACTTGCTGTTGCAACAGCTTGGTTGGACCTTCAGCAAGCCGAGTTGACCGACGTCACCACGGTGGGTCCATAGAGGGATTCTCCAGCATCAGCCGGTCTTTCACCTGCAAGCGCCGGGTGGCTGCTATTTGCTTTCCTCTGGTCAGACACAACGTTGACCTCGTGCTCAGAGGATCCACCGTTGCACAAAGGACAAGAGTTCCAACAGGAGACACAAGCCGTTGTCGTGAGGATCGGACAATGTCGTGAGGATATATACTTCTCGTGCATATGGCATCAAAGCATATATGCATTTATCATGACACTGCCGAGATTTAGGGTTTATCACGACACTGGCGAGATTTAGGGTTTATCACGACACCGCTGAGATCCAGACGACACCGCCGACACCACCAAAAGCGAACAAAGCAGTTTTTATACAATTTTGCGTCAAGCAGCCATTCCAATTCCATATATGGCACAACATAGAATTGCAATGGCTGGTTCTTTAAGGAAAAAATATATCACGACACCGGCGAGATTTAGGGTTTATCACGACACCGGCGAGATTTAGGGTTTATCACGACACCGGCGAGATTTAGGGTTTATCACGACACTGGCGAGATTTATAGGGTTTATCACGACACCGGCGAGATTTAGGGTTTATCACGACACCGCCGAGATGACGACGACACCGCCGACGCCAACAAAAGCGACCAAAAAAAAAAGTGTATCAAAGCAGCACTTTGGCAATTGCCAAAATCTAGCATAGTCATGGCTTGGCTTGCCAAACCTTAGTGCCCCACAAAGCAAACTGCAACTCCTGCACGCTTTTCTTGGGCCAAAAAAGAGATAGACATGCATATGTATATATTTATGTATGTATATATTTACATGCCTAACCTCTCTATCTGCCTGTCTATCTGTCTGTCTTTCTGTTTATGGATCTCTACCTCTCTAT
The DNA here is from genome assembly GCA_947184155.2 of Cladocopium goreaui. Classification (NCBI taxonomy): domain Eukaryota; class Dinophyceae; order Suessiales; family Symbiodiniaceae; genus Cladocopium; species Cladocopium goreaui. Next base: position 206,309 of record CAMXCT020006057.1, on the reverse strand, counting down.
GTCTGTCCCTCTCTCTCTCTCTCTCCCCCTCTCTCTCTCTCTCTTTATCTATCTCTGTCTATCTCTTTCTCTCTCTCTCTCTCTCTCTCTCTCTCTCTCTTTCTCTTCCTGTCTATCTGCCCTACCTAAGTCTATCTGTTTGTGTCTTCCTGGCTGCATGTGTGTGTGTGCGGGTATGTATGCATGCATGCATGTATGTATGTACGTACGTATGTATGTATGCATGTATGTATGCATGTGTCTGCATGTATGTAATGTAAGTATGTTTGCTTGGTTGGTTGCTTGATTGGTTCATGGTTTGCTTTGCTTTGCTTTGGTTTGGTTTGTTCTTTGGTTTGCTCGTTGTGGTTGTTTGTTGGTTTGTGTGTGTGCTTGTGCTTGTGTTTGTGTGCTTGTGTGTTTGTGTGTTTGTTTGTTTGTTTGTTTGTTTGTTTGTTTGTTTGTTTGTGGGTTGTTGTTTGTGTTTGTTTGGGCTTGTTTGTTGGGGCTGGTTTGTTTGTTGGTTTCTTCGTTGGTTTGTTTGGGTTTGATTGATTTGGGTGTATGTGTGTATGTATGTATGCATGCATGTATGCATGTATGTATGTAGATTAGAAGCGTTTGAATTTTTTTGGGTTTCTCATTCGAAATCCAGATTTCCATCGATACCGTTTATCCATGAATTTTCCATTCCCAAACTGAGTCGGCAGAGTGCTCAGTTCAAGATTGAACCTGCGATAGCTAGTCCCATTTGTCCTTGTAGATAAAATAGATATGCTAAAGGAATGTTAAAAAACAACATAAATTCAGATCTTTTGGGGTTAGCCTACACACTGAGCAACCAACAGAACTGAAATGATACATCCTAAGCCCCAAGAAGGTGAGATATACAACACTGCACATACTGAATCAAACCCGTTGAGTTGGCAAATGAAATTTCAAATACGTGTATAGTTTGGAGTGGGAATATTTGCTCCACGGTTCACAATCCTGAACAGCCCAAAATCACCCACATACATACATACATACATACATACATACATACATACATACATACATACATCAAGTAGTTGGGGTGTTTTCCCAAAATGAAGGCATCGGAAACTGCCAGATCCCATCTTTTTGTGGCTTCTCAGCTGCCCAATCCCCTATAGTTGGTGGATAATCCTGGGGTAGGTATCTACTTGCCCCAAGCAAAATGAAAATCAGGGGTTGGTAACTGTCCCATTTTGGGTATATTGGACATCACCTTATAGTAGCCATTATAGACCATATACCTAATGGTTGGGTGATGTTCAATGGGGACATTTAATGACCCATGAAAATTGCCACGGTATAGGATGAAGAAATCTTCTTGGGCGGCGCATGCTACACATAGTATTTAAAGCAAGATGGAGGGGGCAACATGCCTTTGGTGTGAGAATTATGTGAGAATGGGATACCATTTTTTTTGGCACATGGTCAAAACACCATCGAAAATGAAGAACACCCAGAAAACCCAGGAGGAGTTTGGGCTGCTGAAAGGGCTGGTTGCCTGATGGGTTGCGTTGGAGCCACGTTGTCTCGAAAATACTTGACTCGGTCACGCATGCGGACATGCATGCATATGTTATAGATTCATTGAAAACCTATTTTAGAGATATATTATATCTATATTGTAAATATTTTAAAGGTATTGTAGATATATAATAGGTATGATATATTATAGATATCTCTTAGATGTATAATAGATATATTATAGATATATTTTAGATATATTATAAATATATTATCAAAATATTTTAGATATAATATATATATAGATATATATTAGATATCAAGGGACAAACATAGATCAACCTATCCAACGCGCAACCTCTTGCCCGTGTCGCCAATGGCACTGGCATGCCTCTGCTTTTTCTCCGGTGCTGGACGTCGCCAAGAGTCATGGCTGCATGAGCCCCGCAGCAAACCCCATGGTGCCAGCTGATTCCCCTTTTCACTGTTGGCTTTACTTTACATGTTTTGGTGGGCCTTTTTCCAATATGTTTTTTTTCCCATTGCAAGCATCTCACATATTTTTGTGGGACAGCAATTGAAAACAGTTTGATGTAACGACCAATGAAGTTTCCGGTAGCTTGGGGGACCCATTTTCCCGAGAACAGTAGATGAAATAATTTGATGTAACTACTGGGGGGCTAGCACTCCCAGAAAAGGGGTGAGATGGTACCCACTACTGTAACCCTAGCTAGCCATTTTGGCCAAGTGTGAAGACAAGGCAATGAGATATCTCTCGATTGCCCTTTTTTGGACTGTGCTTCCGTGACACCTGCAAGCTATTTTTTTGAGGCATCCTAAAAACTTTTCATCGGACCAAACATGAAACATTCTTGGATTGATCCTTGAAACCAAAACATCCCTGGCGACGTGCCAAACATAATGATGTTTGGGGCGCATCTTGAAAGCCATGATGTTCCGCTCCCAGCAGTAGGACGCTAGGAGCTCTGTTGAGCGAAGGTGAACATGCAGCAGGTTCGAAATCTCCTGAGCTGCACAAACATACCAGATGGATAAAGTTCCCATCTATTACTTTGGAGTACCACCTTTACCTTGGATCATCAGATGAAATGTGGTTTACTCTAAAAACGAACATACCCTAGATTGATAAAGTTCCCATCTACTACTTTGGATTACCACCTTTACTTTGGATCATCACTTAAAATGCGGTTTACCCTGAACTCACATACTCCAGATTGATAAAGTTTCCATATCACAGGTTTCAACCCTTACCTGGCATCATCTCTACTTTGGAGAACACCCTCTGTTGATGATATGTGATTGAATGCAAATACACCGGATTGAAAAAATCCCATAAAGCGTCTTGGGGTTAGAATTTTCCCTGGGATTTTCCTGGGGTCATATACGCCGGATTGATAGGGTGCACATTCACGATTTTTCCATGTGATCATCATGGGACCAAAAAAACAGATTGATAAAGTTTCCATTTAAATTTGTCAACCTAGATGATAGAGTTCCCATGTAGTACCTTGGGGTTACCATTTTGACCTGGTCTTGGGAAACCCCTGGACCCATCCATTCATAGATTGTGGTTTTCTATGATTTTTTTTACCCTGGGCTCCCACCAGTAAGAACGAATATGATCTACACTTTAGACATGCAACGGCTGCTTCGGCTGGGGTCAAGATCAAGCCAGCAGAATCCATAGCCTCTTGGGCCTTCGCCAAGGAGTAGCTGCAAGCTGCAAGAAGCTGGAGCGTGGGGTCATCCTGAGACTCGGCATGCTTCGGAATCCCGGTTTGGGTGGTTGCTTTTGGGTTCCCCTTCTTTCACAAGTCCCTGAAACAAAAAAGGTTGTACCAAACCTCTACCTCAAGAATCGGAATTTGCAGTAAGCTCTTGTACCTTCTTGGCAACCCACCAGACCATCAATCTGATGTGTGCTGCTTTAAATCGGGAACCAAGCTCACAGTAGTCTTCCGTTCCAAACGTTCCACAGTTCGACATGCTTAAAACCCTTCGTGGAAGGTAAAGCCTGGGTTGATCAATACCATCATTTTAATTACTTGATGGGGTCAAAATTGAAAACATTATCAGTATGAAAACGATTGGATCAAGACTCACAAGAAACTATCGATATAAAAATGATTGGATCAAGATTGGGGAGAACTACTGGTATGAAATTTGACTGGATCATGATTCCAAAGAAACTATCGATATGAAAATGATTGGATCAAGATTAAAGAGAACTACCAGTATGAAATATACCTGGATCAAGATTGAAGAGACCTACCGGTATGAAACTGAGGCACTTCCTTTCTTTGCAGTCCTGTTTCATCTCCATGCTAACTCTCTTGAGGAACTTTGCATCGGACTCCCCAGGCTCGTAGTGGAAACCAAACAACTTGAGAAGCTTAAGGCACGATGGAACATGTTTCTTTGCTATTCCCAAATAAACCAAGTGCATCATGTCAAAGCTTATCGTTTCGAACTGGAAACCCTCAACAGCACACCATGGTGATGGCCTCCTGGCAGTCCTGATGTATTCATCATGATCCTTGCAAGTCGGTGCATAGGGTGCATTTTTGGCAGTGTTCTTGTAGGTCATTCTGTTCGGGTTCGAATCCATTGGTTGAATCGCTGAACACCTGTCACAGCATCTCTTGCAACGATAGTAATTTTCCAACAGGTGGCATTGCATTCTCGCTTTGAGATCTGCTTTGAAGGCCATGTAAACCAGCCTTAACGACACAAAAACATGAGGATCGAACTTACGCTCCCGACATATTTATATATTTATATGTTCATAATCCAAAAAGTCAACTATGTTTTTATGGGGTATTGGCCGAAGAGGATTTCTGAAAATTTGGTGCGCAAATCATTCCAAGTAGCTTGAAACCGTTTGCAATTGGTTTACCAGAAAGACTGTGCCGAAAAGAATTCTTGTCGAACTGCTCACCATAGAACCCTGTCCTGGGGTATACACCTAAAGATGCATGGTGGAGGCTCCATGCCACCAGATCAGCAAGTGTTTTGTTCACCTCTTCTCGTACCTTATGATGGGATCAGCAGGCCCAAACCCCTTGGATCGATGCACTATAGGGCTGACAGGTATCCTATATATAATTCAGATCCAAATTTAAAATGCTTTTTCCATTGGTCCAATACATGTATTTCAACAGTCCCAATAGGCAATGGCATTGGGGAACACAAGCGGCAAACAGTTTCATGTATAAACATGATAAAGCCAGTTTCAGAAATCAAACCCCCACAAAAAAAGTTGCTGTCAGCAGGGGCAAAAATACGACATATTGTTTCCTAACTTGTTTCTTGGGGAAACTCTAAACAGGTGATTGGCACTTTTGCCTCTGCTTTAAACTTGACCCCAAAGATCATCATCATCGACCATTTGAGCTTCTGCAACAATTGAGATCGGATACCGGCTGACCAGGCAATTGCTACCCCCACCAGGTTGGAAGGCACTAGTCCAGCTCATGACAAAGTATTCATTGTTATTGTGGAACTCAGCACCGTCTCCATGAATAGCAAAAGGAATCGCTCTGGTCATTTCCTCATCTGATAAATTGTGCAGTACGGTGTGGTGTTTGTAATCCCCCAAAGTCTTGAGATGGCGCCAGAATGCTGATATGGAGCCGCCGTCATGGTTGGCACACATCATAGACCGAAACTGACAAGGTAAGCCAAATTCAAAGATGATCTTGGTTGGCTTCAACTTTTTAACTTTTGTGGTGGTTTAGACTGTTTTGACACAATCCTTGACAAGGTAAGCCAAATTCAAAGATGATCTTGGTTGGCTTCAACTTTTTAACTTTTGTGGTGGTTTAGACTGTTTTGACACAATCCTGGCCTTGGGTTCACCCATACGGTACAAAGCACCAAAGACCTCGTGGGGTAACAAGACGCTTGCTTCGACTGTCTGAGGATCCTCGTCTTTCTCCACCTGGGCTTGGTCACATTGCGAATCTCGGAAATGGAAGATGGGGCTGGTGTGGAAGGAAAACTTTTTGGGTCAAAATTCAAACCACCATGAAACCAAAACTTGCCGAAATAACAGCTTAACACCTGCAATCTCAACTTGATGGTATACGGTTCCAAGGAGAGCCCGTTAAACCCTCGAACTAGGCGTTGGAAATCCCTTTCCGTGTTGCCATCAAACTTTCCATTTGCACCACATGCAGCTATGTGATGTATTCCGGGATGAGCTGCATTCGGACAATCCTCAACAACAGCCCTTGCAAAATCAGCTGCGATTTGAACATGGGCATCGCCTTTTCCCACCAGTTCCAGAAGTTTGTCTAGAACAGCACTTTGGTTCGAAGCAATCGATTCCCGTTTGCACCTTTTAGCTCTCGTTTGGTTGCCTGGCCAAGTGGCAGGGATTAAGGTCATGGGATGGTCAAAAGTGTGTGATGAAGAGGGAATGGGTCAAAGTAGACTCTTCCATTTTTCAAATTAGATCTAGCTGTTACTTTTTTCACCTCAAGTCGGGGTCCCACCCAAATCCATTCATTCAATCAGACTGCACAGTTCACTTTTTCACGCCACTTCGATTTCGCCTGTGGTTCTGAACTATGCTCTGTCAAAAAAAGCATGCTGTTTCAAGCATTGCAACCCCCCAAGAAGCACCTATGTTCAGAGACCCCGCTCGGCCACACATCTACGTAGCAGCTTTGGCCTTTGCTTTGGCCTTCCCCTTTTTCTGTTTTCCTGATCCGGCTCCCTTCAAGATACCAGAAGCCGATGCCTGAGGGATCACCCCATGTCAATGGAAGGAGAGGGCAACGTATATTCCAACACTCTTTGAATAACATGGCTGACACTTAAAACAAATCAAATAAATATTCGGATATCAATAAAATGGTGATTGCATAGGACATGGTACAACTTCTTTTTTTGGGATTGTATTTTTTGTCAACACCCTGCCTCAGCCTTTTTGTACCATGCCTGGGCATTTCCCACTTGTTTCAAAATCCCAACGATCTTGGACTCATCAGGGGAAGTTGAATGAACTTCCGAGCTCAACCGGGAGTACATGTCTTCCATAGATTTTCCATGCTTGGCAAGTTCACCAGAAAGTTGATCAGCGAACTCCACCCCCTTAAGCTGGATGCTCTTTGACCTTGCCTTTGTCGCCTCGTCAAGGATCGCTGCCAGCTGCTCTTTGGCTTCCCTGGGCGCCGTGGACAATTTGGTGGCATAAGCAGATCGAGAACATAGAGACCGAATCTTGGAGAATTGACCCTTGGAAATTAGAATCAAGGAAAGTTGGGAACTGCAGGGTTCAAACATGGAGTCTTTTGAGAAATATGTTGTGACATGTTGTGGATTCTTTCCAATGATGTCTAGTATTGGCTGCAAATGAGATGTAGGAGATTGAGAACATGCAAACCTAATTTGGAGAGGTGGGAACTGCAAGGTTCAGAGGTATTTCATGGATTCTGTTGAACGATATCTAGTTGGTGGCAAATAAATTCTGGGAGATTGAGAGCACGGAGACCGTATCTGGAAAGGGGTTCGATCCGAACATGGATTCTCTTGAAATGTATTTCAGTCATTCTTTCGAAAAATATCTAGAGAAATTATGAAACATATTTGATCCATGAAAATCATGACATGCTTGGCCTGCTAAGTCGTGAACAAAATGGGTTGAAGTGCATGCTAAGGGTGTAAAATGCATATTTCACTGACAGTTGATTGTTTCTCTGAAACTTTGTAGATGATCTCAACTGGCAGTTGATGGATGTTGTGAACATTTCTTGACGCATGATGGACCAACATTTTCTTGACTCTTGATGGATGTTTCAAACACTGGATGGATGTTCTGAGATCCCCCACTCAAGAGGTGTTTTCGGAGTCACCTTTTCTGGCTCTTTGTCTTCGGCCTTGCGAGTTTGCTTTTTTGCCTTCTGCACAGTTTTGCTCTCATCATCTAAGGCTGCCAACACTGCTTTCTGGCCCTGCTCTGTTGCAGCCTTCACCGAAGGCAAAGCTCCGGTGGGAAGGGGGCCATTCTCACCAGTGAGGGCAGAGAACATGTCCTTGTCAAGCTTTTTTGTTGCGGTGGCTTTCAAAGTGTCTGCCGTCACATCATCTTGTCGAAGAAGTCGTCCCTGGGGCATATAGTACCACGTCTCCTGGAATTGAGCTGGCAGGAAGATGCTAAGAAGTAACTATTACTTAGATGTGTTGAACATTGCAATGAATATCTTCCACCGATTCGAATCTATTGTTGGGGATACCACCGATCAGAAAATAATAAAGAACATTAGAGAACTGATTTCACATTTTTCAGAACCCTTCTCCATAGGATCCGATGGCCAGTCATCATCGGTATAGTAGAGACCAGCTTCGGTTCGCTTGCGAATCAAGTCATTGAATTTGTCTTCATCCATTTGGGACTTCAAAACTTTGGCCTGGACTGCAACCCACTCTTTTCTCGCTAGATTCTTTGTTTGGGACAAGCGCTCCACCTCACACACCACCTTGTCCCAGTCAAGGTTAAAGTCCAACCACATCCCAAAAAGGTCAGTCTTCTTTCGTCTCAACATTGGCTGAAGGCTTGTTGGGAATTGGCCAGACTTGATCTGGCGATCCATCTTGTCCCACTCTTTCTTGTGCATCTTACCTCAGCAAGATTGGTAACATTGGGTATGCGTACATACCTGAATGCATGTGTGCATGCATGGGCTCTGCATGGATTCGTGGATCTACAGTAAATATGTTGGTTTATATGCTTAGCATGCATGTATGACAACTTTTCATTTTTGATGATGCCAGATTCATGTCAGATTCTTGGATCACAATGGCCGGCTTCAACGGTGTTTGATTTCTGGAGCAAGCTTTCAAAGGAATGCAATATACATGCCCTGCTACCCCACCCACCCTGATGCTTGTACAAGTTGCTGTTTCGCACTGACTCTTCAGTTGCCTTCTGCAGCTCCTTGCTTTCTGGCTCCTTGCTTTCTCGCTCCTTGCCTTCTGGCTTCTCCTTGTCTTCTGTCTCATCATCTTCTGAACTCTGCTCATCAGTGCTGCCTCGAACATCCTCCCACAAACTGTCTTCATCATCACTGGACTGGGAACTTGGGGCTTCCTCCATCTCCTGATCCTCTTCGTCATCCTCATCTTCAGAGCTCTTATCTTCATCGTCTTCTTCAGAGTCACCTTCCTCTTCTTCGTCTTCCTCCTCATCATCACCCATGTCCTCCTGCTCATCTTCATCTTCCGACTCCTCCATATCCGTTCCTTCATTCTCATCCTTCTTGACCTCATCCTTCTTGGCTTGCTCCTCATCCTTCTTCGCTTGCTCCTCATCCTTCTTCGCTTGCTTCTCATCCTTCTTCGCTTGCTCCTCATCCTTCTTCGCTTGCTCCTCATCCTTCTTCCTTTGCTCCTCATCCTTCTTCCTTTGCTCCTCCTCCTTCTCCTCCTTCTCTTTGCTTTTCTTCTCCTTACTGTGCTTCTCCTTCTCATCCTTCTGCTCCTTATTGTGGTCCTTCTCCTGATCTTTCTTCTCCTTCTTATCCTTCTTATCCTTCTCCTTCTTCTCCTTATCTTTCTTCAACTCCTTCTTCTTCTGGTCTGTGCCCTGTGTCTTCTCTTCTGCAGCCTTTCCGTGTTCCTGTTTCAGCTCTTCATAGAACTCCAACAGTCCAGCTGCATCCATTTCAGCTGCATCCTCCGCTTCCTTCATGACATCATCAAGCATGCCCTGAACTCTCTTGAGATGCGCCTCTGCCTTCTCCCTTTTCCCTCCATAGTGAGAAGAGCTAGCATCAGTCAAGTTGCCACTGGCAACGCTGCTCGCTGCCGGCGACTTCATCCGATACCTTTTGGTTGGAGGGGTAGCTGGCTGGGGCACACTAGTCTTTGTCAGCTCCTCTTGAAGCCGTTTCTTCTTCTCCCTTTGCTCCTTAGAGTCCTTCCTGCTTTCTTTCTTGTGATCCTTGGTCTTCTTCTTCTTGTTGATGTCTGACACCTTTCTGGGATCCTTTTTCTCAAGCCTCTGCGAAGCTCCACCGACTTTGCCCTTGGAAGCAACCTAAGCTGCAAGCTGCTTCACTTTGTCTTTGGCACATGGTCCTGGTCTCTGGGGAGCCTTGCTCGCAACTTTTGCTGGCGCAGCAATGAGACTAATCTTCTTTGCCTTCCGGTCTGCATTCTTATCTTTTGCCTTTGCTGCTTTTCCCTTCTCCCCTTTGTCCTGCTTTCTCAAAGCTGATTTGCGCTCTGGACCAGCCTTTGTCTTGGCCATTGGGGCTTGCCCCAGGCCCCAAGTGAGGCCACACAGAGAAACCGTTGAGCCACTGAGCAAAATGCTCTACAGGCAGAAGCACGTGTTGGATTGAACGACCACAGAAAGTGTGTTTGAATGGTGGAAATACAGGTCGCATGAGTTCGCTACCAATCGCATGAGTGTCGCTACACATCGCACGAGTGAAATTGAAGGGTTAGCATGTTTTTTTTTAAAAAAAGTACACACCGTGTGAAAATCTTGATGCCTTCTTTCCCTCCCGTTCCTTGGGTTTCTTGGGCCGTGGTTTGCACACCAAACCCTTGCCTGCACATCCCAAAAGCGCAAGACCTGGCCTGCAAAGGCACAGGCTCTTTTCAAAACAACTCGCCCCATCCACTCACCTGCGTGGGGTTGAGGCTTTTGGGTTGGAAGATTTGGATTCTAGTGGGGACATAGGCATGTACATATATATATATATAACATATAACATATACATATATACACATGTACACATACATATACATATACACATATTCTCCGAAATCAGTCTATTAAACTTATAGAGTTGATTGGTGGTCGATTGAAACTTTCCATAAATGGGTGGAGGACCCTTCAGCCATCCAGCTTTTGAAAGGAAAAAAACGTATTTGGGTGAGGCATACCACAGTCACACTTTTGTTCAGCGCTCCCCACCCCGCAATCTGCACATAGCATCTAAGATGATTTAATTTCGATGTGGGCACACCACATCTTGAAAGCATTTCATGATCCACAGTTGTAGATCATTGTTTTGACAGAAATTGGAAAATGGGTTTCAAGTTGGCCATTTCCATCCAAAGTTGGTTGGATTTCTTTGTCATATCCAGCCGGTCATCCCCCTTCAATGCTTTCCGGATGAACGATGCTGCAGCCTTTCGCTGCCTCTTCAGGTGCCTGGAGCGAACCCTGGCTACAGCTCTGCCGAACCTTGGCGTGGCAGATCTGACTGGTTTGGGAATAATCTTAAGCAAGATTGATACATAGATGGATGGATGGAGGGATAAATCGATAGATTGATAGATAGGTAGATAGGTGGATAGATAGATAAATAGGTAGGTAGGTAGGTAAGTAGATGGATGCATAGATTCTGGATTGATAGAAAGATAGATAGGTACATAGATCGATCGATGGATAGATGGGTGGATGGATAGATAGATAGATAGATAGAATTTTCCCTTGAATGGTGGTTTCTAAATTAATGGTGGTTCCAAGCCCTTTTCTTGACCCTGGGATATTCATAGCTAAATTGATAGGTAGGTCCATAGATAAATCGACAGATAGATGAATAAAACCAGTAAGATAAAATAGATAAATCAAAGGTTCAAAACAGATAGTGACACAGATTGATAGATACATATGATCGAAGGTTGAGATATTTGGGGGTGATCTCCAAATTGACTTTCACAGATCATCCATTTTGGGGCTATAAAGGTCTAGCTCATTCTTTGGCACTTCCCTGATCAACAGTTCCTCTCTTTGGAACAATATCAGACATCAAATGGTTCTAGATGAATCTAGGGCCTAGCAGCTTCACCGGATAAGCCTGAGAACTTTTCAAAGCAGTGCCACCCGTGACTCTGGCCTTTCCGCTGCCATCCTGGTAGTGCCTCACCATGTTCGGGTTCGATGGTCGAAGAGAACGATCGGCAAACTCATTGAACTCCGTGGCACGGGTATCACCTAAGATGCACTGGATATGGCTCACTAAAATCTATCATTCCTCCCGTAGATACATTTTACCCAACAATTAAATCCCTTTCAAACCCACTGATTTTTTTATTGGGGCACTGCAAAACTAGATCTGTCTTTCTGTTAGGAGAGTTGCTGCTGTAGATCCACACTGGTTTCAAGGAGTCTGCCCCAAAATGCCCAAGGCTGCAGCATGTCCGGTACACATTCACATGCCGCATGGCAAGGACTTTTTGGAACAAAATATGTCCCTCAAGAAGTGATCCTTTGGGCTGCTCCAAGCACCACCAAATCTGCTTTGCTACAGCTATGCAAAGTATCACACAAACACGGGCCACCATGATGTTGTGCTGAAGGGTGAGGCCAGTATTGAACCCCATAGGCTTACTGGCACTTCGACCTGTGCTGCCGCGACTCCTTACTTGTTTTTCAAAACAACGTGTAAGATTTCCCGCTTAGAAACAAACGTGTAAGTCAAAACCATTACCAGCAAAAACATAAATAACTACTTGTTTTAGCCAATGCGCAGGTACACCCACGTTGAACACACTGGCGCTGCCCATAGGGCTCCGGCCGGTTTGGTGTTGAGAATCTGGAAGACTGTGTTGGCAAATCCGGCATCAGTCATGATATCATTGGAAGGGCCAAAGTTGATATCCATGGCCAAAGCTTCACGCCTCTCCTGCATGGGAGATTTGCAAGACTTGCCACAGTCAGACACAAACTGTCACACAGGATTGATCAGAGAAGTGCCAAAATATTGAATACTTGATCCCTGGACATCTACTTGTAATTCTCTCCCAACTTTTCCCCAACCCAGTCCCGGAACTCTCCGCTGCTGATAGAACACTCACCAGCAAAGAGCTCCAAGCTGTCAATTGGACGGTTCCACTGCAAGCCGGGGCATGAAAGCACCGCACTGCAAAGTGCCAATATGACCTCAAAGTCGCTCAATGATACAGGGGATCTTCCACTAAGTTCTGCATATTGTTTTTCAGTTACACAAAGATGGATCTGGTTGTCATTTTCCTGTTGATATGCCACCACCATCATGGTGAGTTAAACAAATCAGAATGCTCTTCCCTTCATGTCATCTAAGCACGTTTCATCAAGTGGGTCTTCAATCTTGGGCCCCCCAAAAATGTATATACATGTTTGAAGGGTCCAGGCTTGGTATGTTATCGGTTTTGTGGATCGAAAGCCAACAAGATAATTGCTATGCTCTTGGTATCTCTTGATACTTTCATGTTGTGGTACCGGATCAACATCATTTGTTCTTAGAAACATCCATGATTTTTTGAAAGAATGGGTCAAGAACTCCCTTTTGGTTTCAAAAACCTGATATTGGAATCCAGCATTTTGTAAACCCATGTCTCGTTCAACGGTGGGAGCTGAGGATTGGGACAGCCGGGCCACCCATGGAGCACCAAGCTTTCTCAGGCCGGCCATTGTGTAGCTCCGCTGCTTCATCTTCCACGAAGTAGGAACTTTCTCTCCCCTGCTGCTTGCACTGTATGGCATCCGGCTACGGGATTTCCTGGCAAACTCTGACCCCTTACCCATGCTCCACAAACCAATGGTGGGAAAAAAGCGATCTACCCCTGTATGATTGAGGTATAACGGCTGACATTGCATGCAATTAGAAGTCATGTGACAACACATTGTGCTCACACTGGGCACAACACAAACCATTTAGCTTTTGTGAGTTTTTGCAAGAAGGCCGAAAGTAGTGTACCCTTTCTAGAGTTTCCAATGTGTTCGGTTCTGCATTGGAAAAAGTTTGTTTGAAACCACTATGAAAATTACTGTCAGTATGAGTGCAATCTCTCAGGTTGATTGACCACATTCCTGTCCGAACTTGACTGATGTCGGTGCCCCTCACCATCTTTATGCAAAACTGAACTTAAAAATCATGGAAAACATCAATTTTGGTAAACTTGGTGGGGCCCACAACTTACCAAATGTCCATTTCTTTTTGGGACCTTAAAATGGTTTTAATACAGCGTTGTCTGATTACAGTCTCCGGTTTGCAAACCACGGCAGCTAGCTGCTGGGGAGGCATGGCGGTTGGAAGTGCACCTCTATGCTCTTGGCGACAATGCGATGGCCTTGCAGCAATGGCTTGCAAGTCTCTGGTACAAACATTGGTGACATGGGGAGTGATGGACTTCAAAAGGGTATTGCATGTAGGCATCCGTTTTGGGACCAAATCATATGCCTAAACTGTTGCAACCACTGTCCATTACAAAAACGTTCCCAAGACGAATATGGAAAGCTTGATAAACCATCACTTGAATGTTTGGGGAAACTGATGAACTCTCAAAGGGCATTGCATGTGGGCATCCGTTTTGGTACCTGTTGCAAACAATATCGTTCACAAAAATGTTCCCAAGACACATGTGGAAAGTATTAAATAGCTAAATTCCCAGGTGAATTTGTCCTCCCAAAAAAGGCCCCTTCAAGTCCTCAAAAAATGTGGGGAAAATGATTTGCTTCGATGACTTGTGGGTGGCTTTTTTTGGTAACTAACTTAAGTGGAAATTTACCAGTGGGAAGCTTGCTTGATGACCCATCACTTGATTTTTTGGGGAAGAGTTGATTTTAGGATTGGTGGTCAAAATATAAACAATTTTCCCTTGAATGGGGGTTTCAAAATTGACCATGGGGTTTAAAAAACAAACAGAGTCAGGAAAATATTGTTTTAAGCAAGGTTTGGAACCCCCATTGATTTTGAAACCCCCATTCAAGGGAAATTTTGGTTATATCCAACTGAATCCATACCACTCGGCTGCCTGGACGAAATCCGGCACGCTGCAAAAGACAGGGTCCTTGCAGAAGTGAGCCATAGGTGACCCACAAGAGTAGTCCACGAAAATTATTTGTCAGAAAAGTGAAATGCTGGACTTCCCATATGGATTTGGGTCAGTATTACCCGGTTCTCGTTTTTGACATCAACAGTTTCAGCCATACCCAAAGTGAATATAACACCAGTTTCATCCTGCTATACTTTTTGGCGGCCTCACCATGCGATGAACTTTTTGCATTTGTAAACCCCTAGTTGCACCCAACCTGAAAATTTCTTGATGGTTTTTCCGGCCCAATACAACCAGTGTCCTCTCGGCTTCGGCTTGTGGTCACCAGAGCCTATGGTCAGGTAAGCATGGTGGTGTCATGGGAATATACACACATATATATATATACATAAATACAGTCAGACAGAGATACATACATACGTAACTGCACACACATACATGTATGCAAAGACCCGTGGGTTAGATTGGATTGAAGTGGGTTATTGGATAAGATTGGATTAGATTATTTTCGAATAGGTTACATTGGGATTGATTAGATAGATTAGGTATGATAGAGAAGATACTGAAGATACAAAGGTTAGCATGATCGGTTTGATGGCTGATCAATAAGTAATTTGAAAGAGAATGTGCAGATTAAAAATCATAATTCGATTGGGAGAAGCTCCAATCATTTCTGATTCTGAAAGGGAAATAGGTTCAAACAAGTAAATGTCACAACATAAGTTAATGCACCAACATCGACTGTCAATCTAGCCTCTCCAGCGTAGTGGAAAAGTAGAACTCCACATAGGTCACCTGCGGTGGGCTAATCCCTTGTGACTGTTCCCCGGGCTTATTTCCCTCGATCTCAGGATTATGGATGGGACGATCGGCAAACTGGCAACTACTGGGCACTGGCGACTTGCAGTGGTTTCCTTTGCTGTCAGGACTCTTTTTTGCATCTGGTTCGGTCAAAGTCGTTCAATCCCTACATGATCACAAGCTTCCATGAAAACCATCCTATGTTGGAACTTCCACCAGGCAGCGGCTGAAATAGTTTCAAGATGGCAACAGTGGAGATTAGGATTGCATCATTTTATGCCAATGTTGATTGTTGACCGCTTCCTAACCTGGAGGGTCCCAGCACCGATGAGCAATGCACTTCCATTTCAAAGAAGTGTTCAACCCGACCACTCTAGCATGACTGGATGCAGAGTATCTACTTCGCTAAGATCATATGCTTCAACCTACTTCCAAGATGCACCTGCTTTTAAAGCCTCCCACGCTTTGGTAACGTTGCCATACTTTGACCAGCTATATTGGCCTTTCCCCTTGCTGCATTGAACTCCCGCTGCACAGCGCTTGACAACAAAAGCCTTGCTCTTGAGGAGGCATTCGATCGCCTCAGATGCCGTTGCAGGACCGCGCTAAAGGGGGCTGCAGAATGAACAGTGGGGCTATTCTCAATATAAGCCGATAAACTGTATTTGGAGTGCTTGACCCCGTGTATTGTAATACAAACCCATAAACTGTATTGGGGGGGCTCGGACCAGTAGATTGCATGCATGTTAACTTCATGACTACAAGTGACTGCCCCATTGGCCGCAGTCAATGTGTAGCCATGCTTGCCCTTGTTCTCCTTTTGTTGGGGCCATGCCTCTTTGGGAACTTGAAGCAAATCATAACCCTTGAACTGATTCTTGTTGGACCCAGGAGTAGACGACTCTGGTGGCAAATCTCCTCCCTTCAATTGTTTTTTGGGGTTGCCCGAGCCATCATCAGCGAGTGCTGCACGCTTGCGCTTCATCCCATTAGCCTTGGCAAATGGAGCCACCCTCAAACCATTCTTAAGGGTCTTGAAATTAGTCAAAATCCTTCCAAAAACGATGCAAGTTTCTTGATCAACATTCGTGACACACCCCACAAAACAAAAAAAAACACTGACAAAGTGCGCTAGAGCTGACAAAGAACCGTTTGGATCCCAACAGGGGGAGGGGTTGAGCCATCTTCCAAACATCGTTCCAGGGACTTCATACCAACCGGTGGTGTTTCAAGAACAGGGGTCCTGCAGCTAGCCTCACCAGTGTAACCAGCCTTCTGGTCCTCTTTGCAGAAAGCATTCTTGCGCAAAAGGTTCTTCAAGGGCGAATCCGGCTTCACCTTTCACCAGCCGAAACTATATGTAGATAAATGTATATAGAGGTGGATGTTTATATATATATATATATAATATATATATATGTACATATACACACACATTTATATACATCTATTTGTAAAAGATTCTCATTTTGCATTTCTTTTACATGTGAATACAAGACCTGCATGGATTCAGATGTTTCGATGGATTTAGATGTTCGGACGTGCGTGAGTATACAGATAGATAGCTAGCTAGCTAGATAGATAGATAGATAGATAGATATCTATGTATAGATGCGCATATTTTTGAATATTTGGTTCATGATTTTCAAACAAAACAATACACGGTTTCAACCCTGACAGCATCACAGCTGCACAAGATATGTAACCTTAAGAGACCTTTTGGGCACAGCCTTGAGCTCCAACCCGCTGAATAATGAAAACATGCTGAGATGTTTGATTTGCTGAAAACAACCATTTTGACCCTGTTCATTTTTAAAAAACATGGCCTGCTGTTCAATCATCTTCTGTTTGGCAGCACGGGCGGCAGGGCAACTCTCTTCAACCATCAAGTTGTCCCTGGGGCTGAGTACCTGTAGCAATGGGGCAATGTAGCCAAGGGGCAATGTAGCACTGGGGCAATGTAGCAATGGGGCTTTCGCTAAGTAACAACAGGGTAACCCTTTAAACCCATGAAACATATATCAAATATAGGTGGAACAACCCCCACTGGTTTTCCCCACCTTGTTACCAAGAACTCTGCAGCGTTCCTCCCACACTTGGAAATATTCCTGTGTGCCCAGCCAACCGCTAGCTTTCAACCCGAAGCGAGCGAATGACCACTCGCAATGCTCCATGTAGTGAGTAATCCCGTCGTTCCTTGGAAGGAACATGATGGAACCACACTTGTAGCTCACAGAACAAACCAAAAAAAGGAAAACCGTTTCCAAAACCACATGGATAAGCACAAGATGAGTATCGCAGCAATCTCTGGGTGGAACTCCCCAAAATGTTCTAACAAACCGACACACATCTCTTGAAGCTCGTCATAGGGGGCTGGGGCGCGTCCCATCATGGGAGACTGGAACAACTCCTCACGCCATGGATACTCAGGTTTCTCAGGTGTGCATAGGTTTTCCACATCCGGGGAATCAGGCTGTGTATCACGATCAGAAGCATCGCTACCATCATGGTTCACCGGATCCTGGTCCAGCGATCCAAGCACGAGCGTTTCTGCACCTGAGCCATCATCATCGCGACATACAACCTTTTGATTCACATCCTCATCCCCAGAGGTCTCATCATCATCATCATGGCCACACTGCGAACACATCTCGCCAGCATCAGAAGCATCATCAGGGCTTCCCAAGTGCGCATCATCATCACTAGGCTCATCTTGGGCTGGGGATTCCTCCTCTCCCTCACTCTTCTCCTCCCTGTCCTCCTCCTGATCACCATCACTGGAGTCTTCCTTTGCTTGTTCGGGGGAAGATTCATCACCTGCCTCACCCTGCTCCTCCTCTTTGCTTCGCGCCTGCACATGTTCGCATAGGTTTCATGGGTTTCATGATGCCCCGCACACAGACACTGATGACCCAGAAACCCGGGCCCTGTAGCAGTTCTATGTATGCATTGTGTTCCACATACTTGTGGCGTTGGGGAATGGATGGAAAGGATTACTATTTGCAATGTGGCCCCAAAATTACAAGGGTTTTTTTGAACAACACCCCTGAAACTCCGACAAAAAAAGCCTTGGAACGCGTTGGGGAAGGGAGCAGCCAGCTTTTCATCTCAGTGATTTTGGGATGGCTGCCAGCCTCCTTACCTTGGTCAAAACTGCAAATGCGCAGGAAACACAACATGAAAAATTTAGGACACGTGGTTCAAAAATGGTAGGGGAGAAACCCGTGGGATATCATTTTGAAAAATTGAAATAACCTACATGTTAGACCATGCCCCATTTTTCAGATGACCCCAGTAAACACTAAAAGTTGATTGAAATTACTAAAGCACTGCTTCTCCACAGCGCACGCAAAGCGCCCATGAGCAACTTGACCTTTTTGGCTTCATTGACCGCTAGGCTAATTTTGGAGGCCCCTTCCTCAACTGGAATGAGCAACTTGTCATTGTAGGTTTTGTCCAAATAGACAAAGCAGTCTGTAATGAAGAACTGGCTTGGGATTCGGTCCCTGAACTGCTTGACAAACGGAAGGACCCAAGGAAAGTTAAGCACAAGGTCTTCAGCCTTTGGAGTAGTCACTGTATCCTCCAGCTGCACCAGGTCCCCACCTTTCCACTCTGGAGATGCTAGAACCTGAGCAACTGACAAAGGCAACCCCATCCTCACATCCATTGACAGCCTTCTGATGTCCTGGAAAGACCAAGCCACTTTGCCAGGTCCTTGGGCTGTGAAGGAAAAACTTCCGTGCCCCTGGAAACTTGCAGTAAAGTGAAACTTCCGTGCCCCTGGAAACTTGCAGTAAAGTGAAACTTCCGTGTTCCGGGAAACTTGCAGTAAAGTGAAACTTCCGTGTTCCGGGAAACTTGCAGTAAAGTGAAACTTCCGTGTTCTGGGAAACTTGCAGTAAAGTGAAACTTCCGTGCAGTAAAGTGAAACTTCCGTGTTCTGGGAAACTTGCAGTAAAGTGAAACTTCCGTGTTCCGTGAAATTTGTAATTTGCAAAAAAGTGTGACTTAAAAAGGTGAAGTTGATCATGAGCACAACCTATGGAGAAGCAAGCAGTTCTAATCTTTAAAACTATTTACTAGCATGTTGTTCATGTAGTCATACTCCTTTCAGCCTAGCGACGCGTGCTCTTCCAACTCCCCATCGCGACTGCCAGAGGTTCACTCATGGTACGTAGCAAGGTTCGAGGTGGCTGGCTTGTCTTTGCTAAATAGCTGTGGGAGTGGTATGCACAATGATCAAACATCACGAGAACCTAAAATGAAATCCATATTTGATATGTTTTTTCTTGAGGAAATCCATGCGAACACACCATCGCAAACCCGGACCAAGATCGGGCGCCCAAAGATTATATACACTTTTTTTTTATGCAGTGATGCCGCTGCAAGTGGCAAGGGGGGTCGCACCTACTCGTCCAGGAGCCCCTTCGCTTGAAACAGCCAGAAGCGGTCATGGGGCCGCGGTCGAAAAAAAGCTCTGATGAGCACGAGCAGGGATGCGGTTGGGACATTTCAGAATTTAAATGACCCCTTGGTGAACCTTTGGGGTTGATCTTCGGGACGCTTCAGCGAAATAAGTAAGTAGATGGGTGAATAGTTCGGCATCTCTGAAACACAACCATGGTGGATCATAGCAAAGTTTGGAACAATGATACATCTAAGAAAAATTGTTTTCTTGGAAACCTATGGGATATAGAGGTGGTCCTGGGAAAAGTGCAGCCAAAATGGCTTCCAATCGTTTTTCCTCACGAGTTCGTGGTTGACCACTACCCGTCTTTATATATATATATATATAAGTAGATCTATAAACATATAGTATCATATATTGATTTAGATATGTGTATACAAGTCTTGGAAGAGGCCTACTCCCAAAACAAAAGCACGGCGCCAAAATCCGAAAATATCCGCTGGGAGGGCCGGCGCGCAAACTTGACTAAGCAATGACACGTTCCGAATCAATGCATCACAAGTGCCTGTTGGCAAACCCAAGTTCGAGCTTGCTCTGTGCAAGTTCTGACCTGCTGCGTAGATATGTGTGTATATATATATATATATATCTTATTGATTCATTTTTATATATATATATATATATGTGTGTGTATAGAATATGTGGTGTGTGTGTATTTTATATACCGGCGTTTCCTTTCATTATATATACACATATATCCCCCCTATATATCTACACATATCTACATATAAGCAGGAAACGCCGTTTTTATCTTTTTTTTGGTTCCATGGCGCAGTGAGTAAAATTTGAGAGCTGCACTTTTGGCAAGCTTTGGCAGTGTGTCCTGGTAGCTCACGCCCCGCCGTATGCTTCTGGTGGTGCTTTGTGTCCTGCGCCGGGCACATCCCACAGTGGCACACTTGGGCGCCCTGATGGGGTGACACTTGAAGGACTGCACTTTGGCAGTCCTAGTTGGCGATGCTTTGCGGTGCTTTGATGCGCCGGGGACATCCCACAGTGGCACACTTGGGCGCCCTGGTAGGGTGACACTTGAAGGACTGCACTTTGGCAGTCCTTGGCGATGCTTTGCGGTGCTTTGATGCGCCGGGGACATCCCACAGTGGCACACTTGGGCTGTCTTGGCAGGTCATCGGAACATGCCCTGGGGTGAAACATGGATGACTGCGCTTTGGCAGTCAATGTGTTTTGTTCACACTCATGCTTCGCCATATGCTTCCGGCGGTGCATGTAATAATGGGCACAAACGTGTCAAGACTGGCCACAGCACAATGCAAAGCCCACATCTGAGATGTGGATTTCTTCGGATACAAACCACAAGGTTTTGCTGCAGGAGACATGTGGCGTTGTTAAAACACAAAACGATGCTCAAAGGACAACAGTGGATGGTCTGAGTGCTTGATTGTTTGCATTTCCTTTGGTCAGACACAACATCGACCTCGTGCTTGCTTGTTTGCACGCCTGCAATCTTCTCAGCTCCAAAAGATCCTGTACTCTTGACGTCACACATCTGTAGACATCCCAAAGTTTTTGAAAGCACTGAGACACCAACACTGTGATTCAAAAGCAAAACCTTACCCTACAGATCCTACAGTTACTGGTCCACCAGTGTCTACTTGACATGGCACGGGGCTAAGCCAAGGACCCCACAGTTTCGAATGCGCTTTGCTTGGTTGTTGTTTTTGGTGGATGCGTCTCGCATAGGCTTGGCACGCACTGCACATTGCGAATTCATTGCGCTTCACCCATTGTTGCATATCTTTGCTTCCGTATTGCCGCAGCCGTCTGTGATTCGCAGCCATTCTGTCGCCCTCGCCGCCTTGCTTGTCGCTGATTCGTGCCCATGGACTTCACTGAGCTGCCGTTTTCCGTCCTCCTCCTCCAGCTTCTGGAGTTCTTGCCGCTGGGATCCGCGCCTTGCATTGCTGCTGCTGCTGCTCACTTTCCAGATGTTCCCGCGAAAAGCTTCTGTGAGTATGTTTCGACCATCAAGCGGGCGTGTTTGCAAAAGCTGCGGCCATTACTTGAGCTTGGCTTTAATGCGCCATGCTTGAGTTTTCGCCATCAACCTGCGCTTCTCTGGGATCCTTGGCTGCGGCCTTCTGAGTGTCCCTGGCATCCCATTGGTCGCGACCGTGATTTTGCACAGCGAGACGGCGACGTGGAAGCGAGTGTCTGTCGGCTTGCGGCGTCTTACCTTGGCCTCCCCGCGCTGGGTCCTGCTGCTGGCGCCTTCCAACGCTTTCTGGCCCAGGACGGTTTTGTGCGCTGCACACTGTTGCACCGTGTTGTGGCTGCGCCACTGCAATGTCAGGTTGCCCGCTTTTTGTCTGTGTTTGTTCTGCTTGCTTTTCAGATTTCATTCCTTTTCCTTGTCCCGCACAGCACAGGCGAATGACGACGCACTGGCTTGGTTGCCTCTGTGGAATCATGACTTGGGAGGCTCCGAGGAGTACGATGAAGCTGTCCTCTGGCTCCACCGATCTTTGGTCCAGACGGTGTGGTACCCTCACATTGCGCATACTGACGTCCCAGCCCCTGTCCGGGCAGCATGTCCACGGCTCCCTGCCCCAGGTGAATCTGGGTCATTCCTGCTACTGTACATACAACACTTCAACCTTGGCATGCTGTTGGTGTGTTGGGAGGTTGAGAACGCAGCGGGTTGGCCTCGCATCGGGGGAACAGTCTGGCGTAACAGTGCGCCTGTCTAGTGTTGCTCTTCTGGGCTGCCGCATTGCATCGCCGACCTGTACAGTGCTGCGTGCATGTGAATATTCCTTGGTATGGCCGGGTCGGACACAATGTCGACTGGTTGCCGTAGCCACTATGCGCGTGCTCTGCTATGATAATGTGCCGGTCTTGATCCGATCAGTCACAAGGGCGATTGGACAGGGACTGCCGCGCTGCGGTGACAAGCAGCTGCGCCAAAAAAACTCGACTTCACTTGTGTGCATTCGAGGTGTCCTTGTCGCTTCTTGCATGCACGCCATGTATTCTCACCCAATCGATAGCGCAAGTGGCCTGTGTCGATCGAGGCTGTCCTTTGCCGACATGATATATAGCGCCATCACATGGAAGCATTGGTGGTTTGTTGCCAGCTGGGCTCAATAAATGCATCTCCTGTAGCATCCAAGCCTTTGCCGTCATGATCGTCAGACCACGCTGGGCAGACGTCGTGGATTCCGATGAGGATGCTGCGACCTTGCCGCGACCACGACCTCCGGGGCAACTACCATTCTACCTGATCTTGGATGTCTACTTGCGCGGCTTGTTTCGGCGAGATGTTTCGCGCGGAGCCTTGACGCGCTTGCAGCGGCTGCTTCGCACAGATCCTCGGGCGGCATCGCTGCCCCTGGGCGTTCGTGATGTTGTCTGCTGCCTTTGTTTCCGTCCGCCGGAAATTCGTCGTCAGGTGCGCAGCTTTGTTGCGGCGGTCATCAACATGCAGTGCTCCCCGGCCACTGCGCGCGTGTGGCAAGCATGGCTCCAGCTGCAAACTTTCTACGACCCACCGACGTGGGATTCTCTTGCGTACTACTTGGTGATTATGCACAGGTTTTGACCAGCAGCCCGTGTGCTTGAGGCTAGCGGCTCGACTCTTCACAATGTTGAGTCTGATTGTCATGGAAACGGCTTGTCTGGATGTTCTCTCGCACTTTGGTACGCTCAACCATGCTGCTCTAAGTCATTGTTGCCTCAGCACGCAGTATATAGAGAGCTTCGAAAATCAATCTAGTTGCCCTCGACACAAGAAAAGTGAGCGCGTCTTGAGCCGCCCTTCCTGCTCTAACCATACCAGGCTTTCCAGTCAGGGTCCATTGCTTTCGTGTCGTGTACAGAGAGTAGTACATATAGCATTTACTCTTCACGTAGATCGTGCATGCTTTCCCTGTTGACCGTGCACTGTCAGCGAGGTTGCATTCATGCATCTCCACTCAGTGCCTCAAGCGCAGAACCGCGTATCTGCATTCTGGCGTACCGTCGCTGCGCGCCATGCTTGGCCTGCCCCGTGAGTGCGTCTCCTTTCTTCTTTCGCTGCTGGGCGTTGCGGGCGCCCCTGCATTGATCCTTACTACCCCGGCGAGTGTCACCCCACAGGACGTGGAAGCTGTGCGTGCAGCGTATGTTGCAGCTGCGCGCACGTTTGCCCTCCCGTGGCAAATCCGGGCATTGGTGCGAGCGGCAAATGCAACTGCGTGCCTGCCTGCAGCCTATTTACGGCTTTGCCGAGCAGTGTTCATGGTCGTTCGCTTGTGCTTTCGCCCCGTGCGCGCTCCTGGTGTGCGCCTGGCCTATCCGTGCTTCGGCGAGGCAGCACCAGGTTGCTTGCAGCTGGCGAGCCCTCGCAGCAGCCGAAGCGCTTTTGCGGTCCTCTTTGAGGCTTTGGGCTTCCGTCCCCCCCCGCCGGAAGACGGCCACGACCTCAACTACGACTTGCTCCTTGCTGGGCTCCCTGCCGACCCTCGTGTCGCCTGGCTGCGGCTCAATCGCGGGTCCTTCACGGTGCGTCGTATTCTGGCGCTCTTGCGTCTGGGCACCCACGCCATACACTTTTATCATCGTGCCCCGGAGGTGGATCGGCCACCGGCCTTTGTCATCACATTTGGTGTCCTCGGTGTTTCCGGGTGTTTTGTCGCCCTGGAGCCAGATGCTGACGTCGCTACCTTCTTCTTACCGTGATGTACAGTGCGCGCTTCCAATCGTAGGGTCTTTTTGAAACTCGTGCAGCCTCGCCACGCTGTGCGAGTCATACGTGGTCAGACACAATGTCGACCCTGTATGACGGTCTTCTTCACAGTCATCCTTTTCGCTTCGTGCACCAGAAAAGAGAGACTTGCTGCACATGCTCGTCAAGTCATTGCTGACCGTCATGTACACCTCTGGTCCCGCTATTCGACAGGAACGTAGATGTTGATGCAGTTTTCGTTTGCAAGCTGTGTGCCGCAGCCATTTCATTTCAATTGCTGGTCGCTTCCATCCGTTGTCGACCCAGCTGTGCTGTGCCATGGCGTCTGACCTGCCGAGCCTGGATGCGCTGCTGTCGCCCCTTCGGCCGGCGCACCTTGGTCTGCTGACGCGGTGCTACCTGCTGTCACCTCCGCCCGTGCGATGCGAGGAAGCTCAATCCTTGCTGCGTGCGTCGTTTGGGCTGGAGGTGGCACTCAATGACATCGCCACGGTGTATACCAACTTGGAGCGTGAGTGCCCGGACTTTCTCGGCGGAGCCCGGCCTGCA
Source organism: Cladocopium goreaui (assembly GCA_947184155.2). NCBI lineage: Eukaryota > Dinophyceae > Suessiales > Symbiodiniaceae > Cladocopium > Cladocopium goreaui. Next base: position 181,530 of record CAMXCT020006057.1, on the reverse strand, counting down.
TCGCACACTCTTGTTGGCGAACTTCCTTTCATTGAGGCTGCGGTGAGCAGATGCGACAACTGCGAGGTCGCACTGGTTCCAGGGAAGCACGGTGAAGCAAAGGCTTTTCTCCTGGACCGGGGGTGGACCTCTGTGAAGTGGCGCCCGGCCCGATGTCCCACCTGCAACCTAATCTTTTCCAATGTTTGGAAAACACGGCCTGATGCGAGATCACGCTGCTGCGCTGTTGCGGCTCCAGAGGATGTCGCTTTCTTCCAAATCGTCGCCTGCCCCCGGAAGAACAGCAAGGCGTTCATTGAAACGCGAGTCCTTTGGTTGCTTCGTGCGGCAGTGCTACGCAGCAAAGCTGCCTTCAGCAGCTTCATCCAGATGCTGGCTGATCTGCATGGCACTGCCGCTGATCGAGAGAATGACTGTGCTACAGGTTCGAGCACCATTGGCTGCTGCTGGAGGTTTTGACCGTGCTCTGGGCACAGTCACCCAGTGTTGTGCAGACAACGTGGTGGCCGCTTGATACTAAGCATGCTTCTTGGCTGCGATAGTGGTCTTCATGCAGTGCTGTGTTTGGCTGTCGGATGCTGCTGTTTCATGCCCCATTGCCAGGAGTCTGCCGAGTTCCAAGCCGTTCTGGTGCACATTCTCCCTCACCTTCGCCAAGCCGTCCATGCACAGCACTATGTGGAGCACAAGTGCGAGCTTTGCGAGGTTCCTGTGGTCACCCTGGATGCGAAGTACGGGCTGACCTGTGCTTTATGCAACCACCGAGAGGGGGGGGTGGTTGAATTTCCGCAGGTGGAATGTTCCGTGATGTTTGGCTGCCAGAGGCCGCCGCTGCAGTCGGGCCTCTACTGCTGTGACCACCACCCTTCGTCCTCTTCCGCTCCGGCACCTGCTGACGCCCGCCGCATTCTGCGCCACCGCGATGACAACGGGGTTCGCCGCTACAAGGTCGATGCCTCTCCTCACTGGTTCTCTTCTTCTGAGCTCTCTATCCGTGCAATTCAGGAATATGAGGGGCTGCTTGCTGAGAAAAAGGCGCGAAGAAAACGTCGCAGAGGCCAACCGCTGGAGGACCCCAACGACAACGGCCCCCCCCCAGAAGATGCGCCGTACTTTGACGCTGTGGAGCCAATTATGAATCCCCAGCCGGACGATGTGAACCCGTGCGGCATTGACAAGGCTGCAACTCTCCCTCGCCGCAAATACGGCGGACTGTTGGTGGCGACTTTGCCGTGCGGGCGTATCTGTGCAGTAACATGGTTGCAGCGCTTTGAGACCAAGCATCATTGTAGCATTGCATTCCAACTTGTTGTTCGCTTCCACTCCTGCACTGTTGTCCCATATGTTGCTCCGCTGTGTCCGCCCAGGTTCATCCGCTGGCCCACGCGGAATCGCTCACTCCCTGGGGAGCCATTTGGATTCGAAAAACAAGGCCGGAGGCCGTTTGAGTCATTTGGCCTTAAAAAAGGGATTTGGCCTCGAAAATGGATTTGGCCCCGTGAAAACGTGAAAACACGAAATTCCACACCAAGGACGTGAAAATCACGAAAAACGTGTAATTTCTCACCTTGGAGCGTGAAAATGCGAAAAAACATGAAAATTCACATCTGCAAGCGTGAAAATCACCAAAATCCACATCAGCGATAGTGAATGCGTGAAAATTCGCACTGGGAAGCACGAAAATCACAAAAAAGCGTGAACATTCACATCTTGGACCGTGAAAATCGTGAAAAACGTGAAAAACGTGAAAATCACATCTTGTAGTGTGAAAATCATGAAAAGCCGCACAGTGAATGCGAAAACACGAAATTCACACCCGGAAGCGTGAAAATCATGAAACACGTGAAAATTGACACCTGCCTTGGAAATCGTGTGAAAATGAAAAAAATCAACATTGTTCTTCGCTGGGCCAACTTACCCTGTACAATAGGTAGCGTCAGTGGCCCAATATGATCCAGTGCTCTGATTCAACAAGTCCCTGTACGCATTTTGCCCACAGCTTCTCCAGATCGAGGCCCGAAACCGCGGAAACACAGATCCTAACTGCCTCCATGGTTTCACCCGCAAATTCACACGCTCCCAGACTATTACTCCGTCTCTTTCGGGAAAAAAGAGAATAGCGTAAAGATAGATAAAGAAAGGGATAGGAATATAAGGGCGAAGATTTAGATAGACAACAGATAGGTAGATATTGAGGTAGGTGTCTATAAGACATAGACGTAGGTGTTTATATTTGCCTACTTATCTATGCATCTATCTCTCTACATATATGTGCATAAATATACAAATACATATACACATACACATACATAAATAAATAAAAGTTGATATGTATATATACACATATTTATTTATTTGTGTTTAGTTCATCTTTTGCTGCAACAATTTTCTGACTCCGGCTGACAAATCAGCTATCATGGGTCGGTCAACCCATGATTTTTGTTCTGCAACCTTTACGAAAAGGTCCTAAAAAACCACGCATGTGGCGGAATGTTTTTCCTGCACGCGCTGAAATTCGCGCATGCCGCCCGCAGCGTTCTGGGCACAATGAAGCATGCAGCTGAAACCATCAGTAAGAACCATGGATTTCACTTTTTCCCCAGAACCCAGTGTGCCAAGAAATGGCCAAAATCGGGTACCAATCCAGTTTGCTCTTTGATTTTCACCGTGCGGTTCCTCCATGCATGCCATGACCCTTTGATGATCCATGCTGAAGGCAAAACTGATCGGGACCAGTGACCCATGGAATTTGATGAAAGGAAAAATGGAATCAGATGTGTTGTTTTTCATATCTGTTCACAGGTGGGTATGGATATAAAATGATGTATGTGCCTGTCATCTGGCCCCTGACATCGGTGCTTGGTCACGTCGCGTGAAACTGCAGGCGGTCGAACTGGTCCTGGCTTCTACTATCATTTGCAGTATGGTGCCTTGGGCCTGTTCGATGAAAAGGTGTTACAAGGATGTCTGTCATCCGCAAAGAATCACCACATGGTGTCACACCTATATGTCCCCAAGCCATTTTCCTGAATGGGACGTACCATACTGTGCTGGTAGATGTTTTCTTTGGTTGAAGATATCCCTATACATTACCTTGGGACACGGTTGAAATTCCTCGCTTGCCAGGCTCAATTCCCACACATCAGAGGTGCCTCCCACCCGCCTGAGCGGATCCGTGGCAGTGTGGGTCTGGGTCGATGGTGCACATATGTGTAATTTAAAGCTTCATCAAAGCATCTTTAAATGTCTTAATGCAGGCATTTAAGGGCTTCAGTTCGGCTGCATTCAGCCACCAGCAGTCGATTTTCACGATGTCTGATGGAAGCGATGATGAAGGAACTGAGCCCACGGATGTGCGAATGTTCATCCAAGCTTTTCATGACGAACCGCGCATGAAATCGGTTCCTGACAATTCGTTTCAACGGAATCCTTTTTTTTGGAGGGTTGGTGTGTGGCAACCGGTAACCCACCAAACTTAGCGCATTGACCTGCCAACCCTTGCGCTCCCAGGTTGGCATGACGGTGCTCATTGACCAAAGTGGTCACTTGTTCGGCAAAAAGAAGTGCAGCATCAAAGATCTCATTGTCAACAAAGAGGCTGGGCTCGCAAACATTCTTATGGAATCTTATGGGCCCCATATGTGTTAAAGTGAGGTAGCGTTGCCTCTGCATAAATTCGGTTTTCGCTTTGACGGATATATCGATCTACAATATATGTTTTTTTTACGGCGATCGATCTAAAGGTCCTCGTAAAGAGTTTTAATTGCGAAGACCGTTCATGTTATTGGGAGCCCTCGCGAAAGTTTTTTTCGAGTTCGCGAAAGTAACATTTTTTTCGCGAGAGTTTCGCGAAAGTTGGGTATTATAATCATTATGTCGTTACGTAAAGGGCTGCCACCCACTGCCGCCTGGGGTCCGGCAGGAGAAGGGCACCGGAGAATTTCGGTTTGGTTCTGGTTTAATTTCTTGTGTGGATTTGTGTGGTGATGCTTTTGGACAATCGATCATAAGTAGCAGCCGAGCTTCCAAAGGTGAGGCTTTGGGACAGCCAAACACCATGGTCCTGAAGCACATCCTTGCACCTGCCGCTGTCACTGCCTAATGATGATTTTTGAAGTCTCAAGAAACAAGCTCCAAATGCAGCAGCCAAGTTTCGTCCAAGAGTGAGGCTTTGCGAGAGCCAAACACCAAGGCTCCTGGTGTTCGCTTTTCCTTCGATGCGCCCCCTGCTGATGGCCGGGGTCTGTGACTAGGGATTTGTTCGCGAAATTTCCGCGAAAGTTCTGCGAAGGAGCGGGCGAAAGTCAAAGTGCATGTTGAAGGGGGTGGGTCAGTAAACCTTGCAAAAAAAAAACTAGTCAGCAACAATCTGTCCTGAGAAGGGGTTCCATGATCCTAGTTGCATGTTGAAAAAGGCTATGAAGAAGTGATCCGTGATTCTCTGGCATAACTTGGCAGGTGGTGAACGAATCTTCATAAGAGGTATTGTTGCCCAACATGGGCCCCACGAAAGATAAACATGGAGTTCGCGAAAGCTTCGCGAAAGTAGCATTTTTATTCGCGAAGAATTGCCGTTTGCGGAAACAGGAATTTTGATCAACCATCATATATACTTACATTTCGCGTATGTACATATAAATATATATAGAGAGAGACATAACAAAACATTGATTTTTATTTGCAATGGTTCAGAGATCCACCTTTGGAGGTGCTCCTAGCGGTGGTAAAGGCATTGGGAGACCGTCCAAGAGTATCCGCTTATACTCTGCAAGATGCATTGCTGGGCTTTTATACAGAAGCAAAGCTATACCCCTCGGGTGTGTTTTCGGAGATTCCTGCTGTCCAAGATTGGGCATTGAAACAAGCTATTGGCATCAAGAAGTTGGTTACTTGTCCAAACTTAATCGATGTGAAATCCACATTTATTGCAACAACTTTGATGGCTGAAGAAGAGTTTCCCCGCCAGATTTATCTTTGCCTTAAATGCTCCAACTCCCAGGTTTCGAGATTGCGTCGGTTGATGAAGCGCTCAAGCACTTCAAAGCACAGAAAGCTTACAGAGGTCAAAGCCATTGCCCGGCGCAGTGGTTGGTGTAAGGTCACGAAAGCGAAGACGGCAAGTTCTGATGATGATGATGATTCATGGTGTAAAATTCAATTTTGGGACCATTCATCGTGACCAAATCTTTTGGTGGATGGAAAACGTAATCTGGACCCCGTACTTCAAGTTTCTGTGACGAACCAACTCCACAGTGGACATATTCCCTTAATTTTGTTTACTAGCATTTTCCAAACCTGCACCGGTGCCCAGGAGAGCGATGAGCGGGCGAGTCTGGGTGATCCGGACGATCTCGAGGAGCTGGCATCTTCGTCCACAACGACACCTGGCTCGTCGGAAGTGTCTTTGGCATCGGGATCAACGGGTTTGGCTGGTTCCAAATTGGAACGTGTCATCCAGCAGCTAAAGGATATCAAACTTCGCTGGGAAACCCCGGCGCCAGTGATGGCACCACCTGATCAAACTCCAGGAAAAATGACAGCCATGAATTGTGTGACTGTGGACTCCTCTGATGAGGAGGGCCTTGTAAGTCATGAACATGGGGATCCACCAGCACCAGCGTCGTCAGTTGACTCCAAGAACTCAACCCTTTCTCCATCCCAGCGTGTTGCCCAGTTTTTGTTGGCGAAGAAAAATGCCAGGCTAGTTGCTGCAAAAGCGGCAGTGGGTAATCCCGAGAAAACACCAGACCCCGGCAGTGATACAAACCCGTATGTGCTGCCCGATCACGTCTCAAGGTTGTGCATAGTGCATCTTTTAATTTTCCTGATTTCCGAATTGTGTATATACCTTGTTTCCCTAGCTATAGTTCATGCCCATCACAAATGGCGACATAAAACTGAGGTTTTGCAAACCATGGGGAAGATTTCATCTCCCCCTACGGCTTTTTCTTTGAAGTCACAATATGTCCAAGAGGTTTCAAAGGCTAGGGCTGCCAGTGGTGTCGAGCCTTCGGAGGATGAGGAAGTTCAGGCAGCAGCAGCGCCTGGCAGTGTGGGTGTCCCTCGATCCGCAAAGAGGAAGCGCAAGGACACCAAACAGGACGTGAAGGAAAAGGACACAGTGAAGGGTGATGACACAAACTCATGGAATTATAACGCGGTCCGTAGTGCTTACATAAAAGAGATAAGGGAACGTGATGGACTTTCATTTGCCGAAGCAAAGACTTCATGGGACAATTCTGACCAGAAATGTGAATATTTGGGGTCCGTTTCTGTTTCAGAATTGAAGCGTCGCAAGTTTATTGCGAAAGGTGTTTCGGAGAATCCATGGGCGAAAGGCAAGTTCAGCAAATAGCTGAGCTATCCATGGATGTCGCATCTCAAGAGCACGGGCTAGGGGTCAGCCGGTGATCATTGGCATCAAAAAATGTCAAAAGTGTCTTGCTTTGTTTTTGTGGGTGTGAATGTGGGCCTTTCTCACAGCTTAGGGTCTAGTCTGACGGCTGCTTCTCAAGTGGATCCAAAACTGCCGTGTGGAAACTATTTGCCTGAGTCTCAAAAGTGGGGAATAGCTTCCCAGCTCTTGCCACGATGGTAGTCCTAGAACTTCTTCGATGGCGTGCGCCGCCTATCTTCATCTTGATTGCCTGCATGATTCAATGGAATCAGCAGCTTCCACACACGGTTGATGCTTTGTTGCAGATCTGGATTCTGGTAATGGGATATGGTGGAAGTTGAGATCTTGAGTTCTTCATTTGTCTTTCGAGTTGGAAGTGCCCAGGCTTTCAAATGTTTCTTCGTGTCGGTCATTCATATGTCATGTGCATTTACGCTTTGCACATTGGTTCGTCACAGGTGCGTCTCGATTGAATGCATGGATGATACATGAAAATGCTGAGTAGAGTGCCTTTAAAGGGATGTATGTTTGTATGTCATTGTATGTAATGCATGCATATATGTGAATGCGTGCATGCGTGCATGTATGTATGTCTGTCTGCCTGTCTGTCTGTGTCTGTATGCATAGTTTATGTATGTGTGCGTGTATGTGTGCATGCATGTGTGCACATATGTATATATGTATGTATGAGTCTATGCGTGTACATATGCATGTATGTGTTTCTATGTTGTTTTGAGTTTTGCGCGCGTACTACAAATATAGGGTAACAGGTTCTTTTACTTGCCTCTGATACAAGCACCATTTTCCTGATTCCTAGGACCGAGACTTTTGTGAAATCTTTTCGGGACAAGGAGAAGTTAGTCGAGCCTTCAGATCTGTGCTTCGTCTTTCATAGTTTTGTGCAATCCATGCGTTTGCTGAAGGAAGGTGTGAATATTGAATTCTTATGGGATGCCACCGACATGAAATTTGAATCATCGAGCCAATAGTGACAAGGAATTTCCCGGTTCCTCATCAATTCCCAGTCCTCGCCTGGTGACAAAAGAGCATCCCAGGCTAACATGCTTGGCGCCTCAATCGACGTGCTGCTGGATGGCCGCTGCTTTGATCTCACTAAACCGGCAGGGTTCTTGTTTCTGGTCTGCAAAATTCAGGCAGATATGCGCGTCTAGACTCGTTTGTTGTGTGTGCACATGCTTATGCACAAATATTTGTTTGCTTTACGCAACTCTCTTATATTTACTGTTTTTGGGTTCATACATGTTTGTTTAAGTTTACGCCCCGTGAGCATGGGTTCTCTATCTATCTATAAATAAATTTAAAAAATATATATATATATAAAAAGATAGAATGATAGATAGATAAATAGATAGATATTTAGGTAGAGATATATATATATATATATGAAGCAGTTGGTGTCCTTGTGCCGGTATCATAATAGCTAAAGCGGTTGTCATTTTTAAGTAGCTTTTTGAATATATCAACTCACAGTGGTGTCGTTTGGCAGCCGCACCAGTATATGTACCTTTTTCCTATATGAATTTCGTTGCATCTCTATGTATGATGGGAATTTCAGGGCTTCTGTCTGGTGGAACTCAATCTTTTGATGGGTACATCCAGGGTCTCCAATTTTGAATAAGTCTTTCACCCGCAAGCGCACCATTCAGGCTGACTTGCAACGAGATTATGCGCTGCAAACCGGGTTCTCCCGTCGTTGTAGCGCCAGACTGTCGCTCACTGTCCCTGATGTTTCTTGGTGCTTCAACCATCTATGATAACCACCTGGTTCCCGTAAACCACGGAGATGTGTCCGTAAACCACGATTATTTCAGATGTGGGTGTGGTACAACTCATCCAGCCACCAAGAGTAAGGAGTGGGAGTGCTGGACATCCAACCCCCGCGGCTTCTGAGGTCTCGCCACACCAGTGGAAGGACTGCCCTGCAGCCGTACGGCAATGTGGGGTACGATTTCGTGAAGGTTGGAAATATCCTTTCCTCGCGTGCAGTTTTATTCTGCTTACTGGCTTCCATGTGTGGCTGCAGATGGTTATTGGAACAACCACGTCAAAGCTTCTTGCCAGATCTTCCGCGTTACCAATGGTTCTGGGGGTGCGTCAAGGCCAGGATGTTGGGTTCGTACTATACCCCCGATGTAATATATTTAGGGTGTGGAGGATAAGTCAAAGCCTGGTTGGGCCTACCACCATAAACGCCTTTCCTGGCGTCTTGTTTGGTATGTTAAATTTATGTTTTCTGATAAATGCAATGGGGACAAGTAACAGCATGAAAATTCTGGATGGCCCTGTTTAGGCATTTTCGGGATCTATGTATATGGGACTATTTGGTGGTGGCAGCCCTAAGATGCACAAGTTGTTTTCGAACGATGGTGGCTGGCTTGAAGCCATTTGCAGCAAAGCCAACTATATGAGCAGGGCAGACCAAGCCAAATGCGAAGTCAAAACCACAAGGCAATATCAAGACGGCAATGGGCAGAAGCGTTGCGTTGGGGTGAAAAAGGCTTTGAAAGAGTCTGCGTACCCCAGCTTAATTAATTTCTGATGTTTCCTACGTCGCTTTCTTATTACTCAATGTTTGCTTGTCAACTGTGTGCATCAAAGCTTGTACCGGTAGTATCTCAGGTACTATCCTCCAGCCTTTGGAGACTATGTGATGCAAACTGCCCGAAACCGGAAATCCGTGCCATGCTAGAATTCATGGCAATGCCGCATGCCTTTTCCATAAATGCATATGTATAAAAATACAACTTTTCGATATATACATATATATATATATAATTATATATATATACAAACATGCATACACACACACCATACATACATACATACATATATATATATAATTATATATATATATATATTTATATATATATATATTAAATGTGGTTCTACATATACAGATATAGACATTTGTCCGGACCGCATCTCAGGACCCACTCCCAGGGCCGCTACCTTCTGACCCAGAGTTTCCGACGGATCTCACGGACCTGGAATTGTTCAGAAAGTTCTGCTTACCGTTAGGCGATCTTTGGGATGAAGCTGCTTGGTTTCGAGCACTGGGGAAATCATCGTGTCTTTCCATGTGCAGGTTTTTAACACGATTGTGGGTGTAGCTTCTTGCAATTCTAATGTGAAAACAGAATGAATGTGATCCCGTCCCTTTCATGAGGCTGATTTGTGGTCTGTGGCAGTCTACTTGGCCCGTTCAAAGTACATGGTCATACCTGAAGGATGGGAAACTTGTCATTACTTTTCACGGTTTTGTTTTCCTCCAAGTTTGTAGATAGCTGCCTTCTAAAGCTCCATCTTGTTCCAACCCCATATTTTGCTTCTTCTTGTGAAACCATGCAAATCCTGCCGAGGAAGATGTATTGAAAGAAGTGAAGCTCCGCTAGATCCACTTTTCACCTGACCCATGCGATGCGCATGGCGCTTTCATACCTTTACTAGTTTCATATGGGGTGTCGAACCTGAACTCATGGGCTTGATTGAGACAAACTTGCGAAAATGGGTGCCCGTTAATTTCGCACATGTTCTGTTTTCTTCGGAATTTGTATCGTTTTGTACTGATCGCCAAGCGACCAAAAAAATGATAGCGTGAAAATCCGTGCGATTGGCCGTGCGAAAACGCCGAATGACCGTGAAAACCGCGTGAAAAACGTGAAAATGAAAAATGACCAAAACTGCCCGAAAAAATCACAAATCAAGGAAAAACAAAAAAAACGCGAAATCAAAGCCGCGAAAACCACCAGGAGCGCGAAAATCACGAAAAACGCGAAAAACACGAAAATCGCAAAAACCCGAAAAACACGAAAAAAACACGAAAAACGCGCAAATGGCCACGAAAAGCGCGCCAACGGCCCCAAAAAAGCACGAAAAACGCGAATTTTCAAAAATGCATACCAGAAGCCGCAGAAAAACGCGCGCGAAAATGTCCGAGGTTGCCCGGGAAAAACATATTCGCACGAAAATATGCGGGACAAATTCACGCATTAAAGGACATTTTGCTGCTTCGTGTCCCTTGCTTGGTCCTTTCTGTTGATATGTGGTAGCTTTTTTCCTTCTGTTGGAGACACTGAAACCTTTTCGCTAGACAGCTCATGGCGAAGACCAAGCTGACTCAAGTCAAGAAGAAGCTGGAGCTAGCAGCCAAGGCAAAGGCCGTTGCTAAGCCAGCTTTAAAAGAGCCGGTGGTGCCTCCACCGGTTAGGGTGACCGGCAAATCGGCTGATCCCACCTCAAGCGCAAGGGATAGTGAAAAGAAACCTTCCATGTCTAGGAAGGCACCTTCTCAGCAGCCAGCTGCACCTGAGACCCTTGAGACCCCTGAGAACCCTGAGACGCTTGAGACCCGCAAGGCAATGGAATTGCCACCTTTTGACATTACTTGGGACAACTTGCACAAGGTGATGGAGTGGTTCGACATGAAGGAGCACGATGCTGTTTCGGTTTTGCTCCAGGTTGTTGGACCTGATCCTCGAGGTGCACAATTCTGGGACACCTACAAGCAGCGTGTGAAGAAAGAGACGAATGATGTTGCTTTGGCCCCAAAGGATGAAGCAGCCGCCGAATCCGAGCCGAAGCGTCGTCGCTTGAGGCCAGTCCCTGAGCCTGACAATCAGCTGGGTGACCCCGATCTTTACCCGGATGTTGAGAGTGGAAATCCGGCCGTGGTGCCTGATCAGGAGATGGAGATTGATGACACGCAGCTTGATGGCGAGCCATGGGAGGAAGGAGAGGAGGAGGATGAGCGAGAAGAAGACGAAGAAGTCGAGGTTGCAGCAACAAGCCATGGTGGAGATGATCAGGACTCACCCAGTGGAGGTGCCACTACTGTGGCTGGTGATCATGACGAGACCCAGCAGGTTTGCAGCCCCATGCCGCTGGAGCCGGTCGAGCCAGTGATGGTTCCAGCTGTGGAGAACAAAGACGCCCAGGATGCCAAGGAGGCTTTGGAAGCAGCACTTCGAAGCTCTCCAACGCCATCGCGTCGTCGAGTCATTGCCCAGGATGTCCAACGGATTGATGGTCCTGGTGATTCTACATCCCCTGCAGCACCAGGCTCCAACCTGAGGTCCTTGAAGTTCCCTGGTAAGGAGGGATGTTTCCATCATCGTTTTTGAACACTTTTTGTTGTTGATGTGGTTCTCTGAACTTTTCCATCGCCTTTTGTTGGTGAATGAAATTTGTGCATCCAAGGTCGTGCTCGACATTGGTGCTTGGCCAGCAGCGACTCTCGAAGCAGGCATCCCGCATCGACAAGGGCCCTGCTGACCCAAATGATGCTGACTTGTATGATGAGTTTCCCGCCAGTTATAGCAATGCTTCGGAATTCAAAGCCAATCTTTTTACCATTTTTTACCAGTGCCATATTTTTGGCTGATTGAGTCTGCTATCTCCATGTGTGAGGTTGGGGCCCTCTGCTTCACAGCTGGTGGAAGAAGGAGTCCTGGTGGACCTTGTGAAATCGCTGAGCCATCTTCAGGCTGCGATGGATGATCCGAAGACGCGACAAGTCTTGGAATCTCTGGCCCCCCGCTTGTTCCCTTCCTCGGAGAAGGATGCTGCGCACCGTGGGTATCCATCTTCTTCCAAGCCAGCGGGAGCTCCCGTGTCAGAGCCCGCTCCGAAGTCGGCAGCCGCACTTGCTTTACCAAAGTCAGCTTCGAACCTGGGAGCTGCAGCGGGGCCTTCTCCAGCTGCAGGGGCCAAGCCTGCAGAAGCTGAGAGTGTTGGACCAGATCAGCGTGTTCAAGCTGTGGTGGACAAGCTCAAGGCTGGCAAGCCGGTGCCAGCAAAGGGGTTCCAGCAGGATCCTCCGGATGAAGTTGAATTCACCAGCGCCTCCCATCGCGCGAGTTACGCGCGTTTGGCCAGGAGGATGGAGAAATTGGACGTTTCGTCGTTTCCCCAGATGCATCGTCTTTGGGCAGGCAGCAGGAAGGACCAGTGTTATGTTGGTTTTGTTATTTTCAAGAAAATAAGCATCCATCTTAACAACTGCTCTACAATTCCCACACATGGAATCTGTGGGTGTGCCAGTATGAGGACAAGCAGGAGCTCTTGAAGCAATTTGTCCTCACAGGCGAAAACTTGGAGAAGATCGAGACCGTCTTGACGGTGAGCAAGGAACAGGATGCCTCGGTGGAAACGAAGAAGGAACTGCTGACAATCGCAGAAATGAAAACTCGCGGTTTCAGCGAGTATCTAGCTGCAATTATTGCAGACGTTTTTCTCTTTGGCTTTAACCCCAAGAAAACACGTTTTCTGAGATTTTCTTGTGGCTGCACCCATTCATCTTGAGGTGCAAAATCCAAGCCATCATTTCTCGCAACACACCAGTCCCCGACCCTGACGCACCTGAGTGTGCACAGAGTGTTCGCTTTTGGTGCACCAGTGGAGGGCAAGCTACAGAGCGCGAGCGTACACGAGTCTCAGCCCAAGCTAGAGCCAATGTGGCCACCACGGCCGAAGGTTTGACTTCCCTTCTGGGCACCACCGATGTTGGCCCGATGCTTGGCGCCGGAGCAGAGGGTGGTACGGTTGGCAACCGTCCCACGCTGAAGGCGTTGGTGGATGTGGCTAACTCCCAGGGGGCGAGTCACCAGCAGCTTCCCAAAGCCAAGTCGAAGGCCAAGGCAAAGGCAAAGGCTTCAGTGAACTTGCAAGTTCCAAAGACGCCTGCTGAGCAGCGCCAGCAGATCCGCAACTTTTTTCTGCTTAATGCGTTTTTGGCCTCAATCTGTACATGTCTAAACTTAGTCCCTGATCTTTTTCCTCTGAGTTTTGTTTTATTCCTGCATTTCACACCTGGTTGTTTTGAGGCAACCAGCTCAAGGGTGAACTGTCGAAGTGCTCTGTGGGAACGGATCTCCCACAAGGGCATGCACTGCGAAAGCAGCTCGATTCCGCGAAGGCGAAATTGGAAGATCTTTTGGAAGAGTTTCTTGACCACTTGGTGCGCCCTTTCTCTTTAACAATCTTTGATCCTGGCTCCATTTTAGGGAATGCCTCAATTATATAATTAGGGCGCTGTGACTTTGAGCCCTTCAGGTTGAAGCAATCCGCCGATGACGACTTGACAGCCTTTTCCGGAACCTGTGCTGATGAGGCAATTATCTTTGTTTGGAGGATAGCCCAGTCCTGGTCGCGAGATTTTGTTTTTGTGAAAACATTTAGACCTGCCTATCTCTCTCTGAAGAGGCAATATATAATTCATAGACACACACACATATATATATATATACGCTTATTCTTATGTACAGGGTCAGGGTGGTAACTTGTGCCGCGGTTGTCTTCTTGTGGCGCAAGCGGTGTGCCGCTGGGAAGTCCATGGTATACATGTCACTCTTACTGGATGAACCAAGTGTTTGTGGCATTGATTTTTCTAACACTTTGCAGGGGCACACATGTTTTTGAAACATATTCTTTTCGAGATAGAACTCATGGGGATGGCTTCTCAATAGCTTGACTCACGCAGAAGAGAGAACAGTAGAAGAGAAGAGTAAAGTAGAAGAGACTATATACAGAGGAGTAGAGAAGAGAATCGAATTGAAGAGAAGAAGTGATTAGAGAGGCGTAGAGCAGAGAAGGGAAGAGTAGAAAGGATCCCTGCTGCCGTGCCCTGCTGGCTTGCCTTGCAAAATCCCGATCTCGTACAGATCTCGTAAAGAGATCGTAAGGATCTCGTAAAAATCACGCTGTCAAGCGGTACCTTGAATATCTCAGTGCCATTGTGCTGTGTTGTTCAGTGCTGGAATGTTCCTGGTGTGCCACTGGCTGGGAAAAGCGTTTTGTGAGTATATTTTTCCCAGGGTAGGAATGAGAGTCCGCCAATGAGAATGACATGTAATGTACAACTCCTGGTCTTCTAGGGGTCAAGTTGATGGTATGCCATGCGGTTTACCACGCTTTGTGTCAGGTTTAAGACAGATAAGAAAAACTGCACAAAGCGTTGCAGTCCGCATAATAATTTCGTGGAATTTCATGAAAACAATGTGCACATATATGGATAGGTGTCAGTGTGCCGTGGTGATTTGGCCATGGCACAAGTTCTTTAGGTGGTGGGGTAAGCTGTGTGCCATGTGGTGGGGTAAGATTGTAGGTTGTGGCGTAAGTTACCACCCGCACTCGCACAGATACCAATATATGTGACTTAATATTTTTGTGTATAAATATAACACACATAATGTGTGTGTGTATATATATATATTCCCCCTTCACATGTGGGGCTACCCATGTCAAACTTTTTCCCTGGCCAGGTGAAAGCCATTCGGCTTCTACGCGCCCAGGCATCGGCCATCGTCAAAGAGCTTCGAAAGGATGAGGACGCCTCCGGCAAATGATCTGACATGTGTTGGGATCAAACGGCTTCATGATCATGACCCAGTCACGCCCTGGGTCTAGTTTTGGACGGCAGCGGCAGTGGTGCTGCATAGAGGGTTCCCACACCTTCGAATTGCAGTTTATATGATTTAGGTGGAAAAGAATAGTTTCGTAAAACTTAAACCTGGAGTCTTGTGTTGTGGGGTCCTGGCAGCCGCTGTGCTTAGTGAACCTTGCTGTGGGGACTTTAGTTTCCCTATAGCTTGGCCGCGCTGTGGCGAACCAAGCGGAATGTGCACCGGGAATGGATCGAAAATAACCTATCCATTGCAGCCTTTGATCTTTAATGGTTTCAGTTTCATGGTCCAACCGACCAACATGGAAGAACTGTGGACAGGACCGCTAACTGAAATGGAACCCTACCACTGCACAATCCCACGCAGGTGCTTTCAAGAGGAAAGCTCACCACCTTCTTCGTGAACGACTTGATGAAGTGTTTCTAAGCACTAACTGGTTACACCAATGATTTTCCCTGGGAAATCAGCTATGTCTGCCAAACGAGGCTTGCTCATTCGATTGGCGCTGGCTATTGCAGTGTGAAGCACTCGCGGTTTGTGGGTGAAGTCTATGACTCGGACCTGATTACGCCCCTCTGTTTGCGTCCCAATTTGATATTTTTTCTAGTGTTCTATAGCATGTTTACTAGTTCCTGCGGCATTCTGCGCCGGCCAACCCACCAACATACCACGAGGTCAGGGCGAGAGCGTGGTCTTCATGAGAGGGCCGCGCGCGCGGGGGCGTCTCTCCCAGTGCCCATCCACTGGATCAATGTCCCCATGAAAATCAACCCGGAGTCGGACTCTTTCCATTTTGTGAAATGGCCTATGCTACTTCCTCAAGATTTTGTGTTTTGGCTCAAAGGAAATTTTTCTTACAAACGGGATCGACCAAAAACCAAACAGAGTGCAACCAATTGTGGGCCAATGTTTTCCCAGGCTGCTACTTTGGTCAAGGAAGGTTACCTGGCGGCTTGGGTTGGTGACCTTGGTGAATTACCTGGTTACTGGCGCGGAATGCCCCAAGATTACCCTGACCATATAGTGCGAGAGTCTGACCCCAACTTACGGGCAAGCATTGGCTGCACACTCTATGGAGCCCTGCAATTTTTTCAAGGGTATTGTATGATGACTTTTTTGATTCCCCGACATAGGAAGCCAAATTTAATGGGTGCTGTCTGTTTGCTATGTTTTCTGCTCACAACAAGAAAAGGAGACGAAGTAGATTGCCTTGGGGACAGCTGGATGTTCCTTCTTTGGAGTTCAGATACGTCTAAATGCCAGACACATTCTCCCAGCTCTCGGTGGCCTATATGCATACTGCCAGCATCACTTTATGTCTATTCGGAGTCAGGGGTGAACTTGACACTGGAGGCGGCTACCCAGGCCATCACCCGATCCTTCAATGCCTTGTCGACTGAAGGCATTGCAATTCAAGAGCTGCAGTCCCTGGGAGGTGAGATTGTGCCTTTGATTGGTGGTGTGATCAATTTTGGTGGTGGTTTTCCAAAACTCCCCATGTTGGTTTTCCAAGAGTTTGATCATGGAACCAAAAAAGCATTTCTAAGGTTGGACGCATACGACTGTATTGCATGGGATTTCGTGGTGACTGGAAAGCTCTTGCTGCCCTATTCAACATGGTCAGAAATTACAACAGGAATAAGGCCCAAAGTTGGTGTTATGTTTAAAATATGTCAAAAAAAACAACGCCCTGATGCTAGATTTTTTTGTATCAAAAAAACCCTGCAGATCTGCTGGCTTTGCGAAGCGAGCAAAGGCATGGAAGATGACCTTCATATGTGCATGACGCACGTCGCTGATGATGCCTTGTGGTGGCAAACAATGCTACAGTCAGAGCCGTGGAACACTAGCCCGCCTTTCTCCAGACTCATCAATTTCAGGCTTTCCATGATTGTTCCAGATCTTCTGCATTGCTGGAATCTAGGTGTATCAAGGCACATGCTGGCCAGCTGCTTGAAAATCCTATTATCTGACCAGATCGTCTTCCCAGCTCCCACGCTGCCTGGACGATTGAAGATGGCGTCTGAGAGCTTGCTGGCCTTTGCCAGGCGGCACCGCTATCCCCTGAGGATGAAAAAAATCACGAAGAATAAGCTGAAATGGAAAGCTAGGCGCTACCCCGAATTAGCTTCTAGTGGGTACGATGCCTTCGTTGTTGGAACATGGTTAGAACAAACCCTGACTCCTCACAATCATCATTACCCAGAAATTGCGACATTGCTTTGGAGCAGCAACAAGGGCATCAGCCTGTTGTATTCGGCGGGGGCTTTTTTGACCACGGGAGAGAAACAATCTGTGAAAGTATATGGTGACATTTTTCTGCAAACTTATGTGACCTTAGCTGGGCGAGCTCTGAATGAGCACAAACTTCTTTTCAGAGTCATCCCAAAGTTGCACTTGATGTCCCACATTTTCAATTGGAAGCGGTCTGTGAACCCTTCCCGCTACAGCACTTGGATGGACGAAGACTATTTAAAGAAAATTGGGAAAACTCTGGGTTTGACTCAGCAGAAGACTGCGCAACAGAGACTGCTACAACGGTGGCTTCTTTCGATCCCCAATCATCTTAAAAGGAATTTGGGGTGATTTATTTTCGGATTGGGTGCGCCATATGGTGCATGCAGCGAACTGTGGGGATGTCGCTGCGAAAAAGATCTTGGGATCCCTGCATATGTTTCAGCTGTGCGCATGCCGATCATGTGGCAAAACGAAATCTGATTGACAATTGAAACTGTTTTTTTTCTACGTCTACCGCTGACCTCGAGATTAGTTGCTGTGTTGGTACTTAAACAAAATGGCCCATGCCATAAAAGGAAATATTGCACCTCTCCTGAAAACAGAGATAACTCCAGCAGCTGCACTGCCATGCTGTGAACTGAGCCAGTCTGGGCATCCAAGAGCATTTGCATATGGTTTGATGAACCAATAGAGTTTTAGGACATTTCCCAATTTGTTTCCCTTTCATGCTCTGTTTGCGTCATTATCCCACACCAACATCTAGGTGTTCATACAGCACTAAAACCATAGTTTATATTCCAACTTTAGTTGTGGAAGAATATCCTTACAAGATCCCAAAGACACACACACATATATATATATATATACCAGAGGAATTTTAGGTTGAAAATTTCCGAGTTATGGACGAATGTTCAGGGGCACTCCTGTGACAACCGCAAAGTGAGCAAAAGCAGTTCGAGTGCGGGAGTAGCGGAGGGTAACAGAATTCGCGAGCGCGTGAATTCACGGGTGAAAACATTTTTCGGGTGCGAACCCTGTGTTTCTGGGGTCGCCGAAGTAGGGTTTCTGTTTCTGCGGTTGACGCTTGAAAAATTTTGAGCGCCGCGAAAACCGTGAAAACCGTGGAAATTCGCACCGAGGAGCGTGAAAATCACGAAAAACGTGAGAATTCACACCCTGGAGCTTGGAAGACCACGAAAAACGTGAAAATTCACACCCTGGAGCGTGAAAAACGTGAAAACGTGAAAATTCACACCCTGGAGCGTGAAAAACGTGAAAACGTGAAAATTCACACCCTGGAGCGTGAAAAACGTGAAAACGTGAAAATTCACACCCTGGAGCGTGAAAAACGTGAAAACGTGAAAATTCACACCCTGGAGCGTGAAAAACATGAAAACGTGAAAATTCACATCCTGGAGGATGAAAAAACGTGAAAATTCACATCTGCAAGCGTGAAAACACCATATGGCTTCGAAAAAGTGATTTGGACTCCGAAATGCAAAAACGAGGTCCTGGGCGGTATGGCTTCGGTTTTCGAAGCCGAATGGTTCCCTAGGTCAGGTGTATTGCTTGCTTTCGACGTTGCTCCAACGAGGTGATGTTGCACTAAAGTATGCCATTTATGACAACGCTTGTGCCTTGGCTCGCTACGCTCGCCACCCATTGCGTCGTGACAGAACGCCGGCAGCTTCGGCGATCGCTGCACTCACCTTCGTTATAGACAGCTTTCACGTGGCAAACCACACCGCCTGCATCACCGAGGGCCACGATTTCTTCTTGCCTGAAGTTCGACGTGAGAGGCATCCCCAGCTCGCTGCAGTCAACACACAGACCGCAGA
Organism: Cladocopium goreaui; assembly: GCA_947184155.2. Classification (NCBI taxonomy): domain Eukaryota; class Dinophyceae; order Suessiales; family Symbiodiniaceae; genus Cladocopium; species Cladocopium goreaui. Next base: position 162,637 of record CAMXCT020006057.1, on the reverse strand, counting down.
ACAATTCTTCTCTTGGGCAGACCCCTTTGTACGATCCACTGCTTCTATGACACCATCTGTCTTCCAGGCCTTTGTCCTCATCCTCGTGCACCTCTACAATTCCATTGCCTGCGGTGACTCGGCAGCCCAACTCCGGCGTCGACCAAACCGTCGTCGCAACGCTCCAGCTGCTGCTGCGCCTTTGCGTCCTAGAGTTCGTGCTTCTGAGAATGAGCCTGGGCACGTTGCTGCGGCGCCCCCAGCCCCGGCGGTCGTTTTGCGGTTTCGCCGCAATCCACATGGGGTCGGGCTTTGGGGCGCTGGCAAGTATCACTGGAGCCCGGATCCAGCTGCCCGACGACCCCCTTGCAACATTGTCGCGTTCGAAACATTGCCCGAAACCATTGCGGTCGTGGCAGAGGACATTGACTTTTTGCCGGACGTTGGCTTCATCCTGCATTTCGCCGGTGCACGGCATCAGGTCTGTCGCACCTGTGCTTTCGCCGCGCGACACGCTGGTCTTCTAGTTGACTGAGTTCAGGTTCCCTCTGCCTTAATTTGTGCACACGACGCCAAGAGAGCGTCTTCACTTTTGCTTTTCCAATTTCAGCGCCTTTCCGCTCGTGGGCCAGATTCTGCGGTGTGGAACTGCTGCTTGCCCTGCGTGATGCCACAAGCGTGTCAGCAGGTTCCTTAGCGGTGTTACGCCAGACTTTTGCTGCGCGCGGCTCCATGTTGCAAATGTGCCGGCATGCATGCTGTCATGCGTTGATTGCTGTGCAAGCCTTCGGATTCATTCCTTTAGCCACGCCCTGCGTGGTCGAAAGCACCAACAGACTGGTCTTGCTGCTTCAGAAGAGTCAGAGCTAGGTGCATCTGTGACCCCATAGTGAACTGTGTCGACTGCCGGCTGCCCACATCCTTGGTGTCGATTCCGTCGTCCGCATCTTCGCCTCTTTCTGTGCTTGCTTCACTTCGTTGCCATTGCTGGTTTCAACCCTTTTCATGCACCATTCCGAAATTCCCGTTGCTTCTCTCCCTCCAGTTTTCTGCGCCGCCTTTTCAGCCCTTGCATTCCGCTGCATCTCGCTTGCGCTCCTGTTCTCGCCCGCCATGCCAGCTGCTTCGCGCGAAGCCAGTGCCGGTGCCGCTGCCGCGCTGCCGTCCGGGGAGAAGGTCGATGAATTTTTCCAGTTGCTCGAACAGAGGCTTCCTTTCCCAACGCAGGCTTTGGAACGTTTGGTGCGGCCAGAGCTGCTGCAGCACTGGAAGGACCTCGGCGCAACACAGAGCGTAGCCTGGCCCTGGGTGATGATCTGCGAGCTTTCATTGGTGAGCTTTCTGACGCCCAATGCTCGGTTTCAGCCACTCCCGAGCTTCTCAGTGTACTCTTTGACATGGACGTTTTTCTTACATCCCGGCAGCTGCCACACGTCCAACCTCCTTCGCTTGTACCACAATGTCCTTCACGGCTTGGAGGAAAAAGCCAATGAGGACCGGAAGGCCATGCGCACACGACTCCGCCAACATGCCATGCCAGGTGCGCAGGGGCAGGCTGCACTGAAAGAACGCTTGAAAAAGCTGCAAGACATTACCTTTCGCCTGGGCACTGGGTCGCTTGAGGGCATCGGTCTGCGCATTGCATCCTTCCTGGGCTGGACTGCGGCGAGCGGCTACTTGGTAGAAGGCACCCAGTTTCTGCAATGGTTGCAAGCCGAATTCGGCGTAAACAAGGCCATTGCGACCCAGCTGTGGGAACGCATGTCTTGGCAACGAGACGTCATCAACCTGCAAAGGTCCTTCTCAATGCCATACCCATTTCTGGGGGTGTGTGGGGCCCTCCACCTGGAGGACATTTGGCCCCTTTACACCCATGCGGATCCACTGGGCCTCCGCGGACGCCTCTGTCTTTTTTACAGCCGGCCAGTCATGAAGCGAGCTCGAGAGATTGAGGCGGCGAATGCGCGCTTGGGCAATGAAGGCGGTGGCAACCGCCTGGAGAGCCTCTTAGTGGACCGCTTTTACCGAGTGTATCAAGCACACGCCACAGAGCACCGGGATGAGCTGATCTTCTCCTATCATCTGGGGTACCCCTTTGTCAACTACACGTTTGCCCCCGACAACGAGAATGAGGCAAAGCAGCTCTTCGTGAAGCACTTCGACCACCATGCGACCCTCCAGGAAGAGAACTACCTCGTTCAGCATGAAGCTTCAAAACGGCACGGAAAACTCAAGGGCAAACATCTCCGCCTGGCTTTGAACTGGGCGAACCTCCAGTCGGCATTTGCCGGCGTGGAGCCAACAGCTTGGCCCACGCAAATCCCTGCCTCCGCAATGCAGGCGGCTGAGCTGCTAGGGCGATATTGCGAGGGCGTCACAGACACCATCTACGAGTTCCTCGATCGCAGCAGGCCCGCTCCAGACCAACAAGTCCCAGGCGCCGCCCCCAAAGAAGAGCGCGGCCAGGTGGGCAGGATGCAGCGGTTGCTGCACATGACTTTGGAGCAGCTTCTGCAGCAATACCCTGCAGCCGCTAACCCTCACCTCCAGGGGTTTCTTTGCTTGCTGCTGAAGATGCAGACCGTTTGGCTGGACTCCACCCTTCTGCGGTCGCACTGCTTCGTCCGCGATAGCTTGCCCCAGGGTTCGGCTGAAGCAAAAGCGCAGTTGGTGATGGTTGGCTTGGCCATGCTGGCCAAGCTCCAGCTTGCAACGGCCGCCTTGTCTACCAACATCAATGGTCCACGCAAGTTACTTGCAGTGAAGCGGTCTGTTCCCCGTGACCATCCCCACTACCCATCTCTTCGCGCATTTCTGGCTTTCTTTGACGTGCCTGAGCAGGAGTACCGCGCACCAGAGGCAGAGGAGATCACGGTCTCCCCGCCGAACGCGGCTCCTATCATCGCCTTCCCTGATTTTGAGCCTGCGGCTGCTGCAACTGCATTGGCTGCATTGCGTACCTGGGCTGCTGCCGCTCCTGCCGCATGAGTGAAGCTTCTTGCATGATCCCTTTTTCAAACCACTGCCTCCAGCAGCAACAACACGCTCGCCGCAGCTCCGTTGCGGCGAGCCTCCTCGCTGCACGGGCACCCCGAGCCGCCGGTCACAAGCACGGCCTCAGTGCTATACTTTTCGCTGCGCATTGAAAAAAAAGCAGCCTTGGCGTCTCGCCTGGAACGTTACGCTTGTTGTGGCTACTCTTATTGCTCTGGTGTTTCTGTTTGCCCTGGTTGGTGGGTTTTCGTTTCTTTGTTCATCTTCCCTTTTGCTTCTTCGTTCCTGTTCTTCTTTCCCTTGCTGCTGTTGTTCCACTTTTATCTTCCTCGTCGTCGTTGTTTTCTCTGCTTCCCCCTTTTGCTGGTTCTTCCCTCCAATCGCACCGTTGCAGGCCAGTTGTGACTACGCAGACTTGTGCCTTGGCAGTTTCGGCGACGGCTGTGTGTGCCGTATGGTACCCTAGAGAGAGATTATTTTTTTGTATTTCGGTCTGTTTTCGGTCTGTATATATGTATGTCTGTCTGTCTCTCTCTCTGTACGTATGTATGTCTTTCTGCCTCCATGTCTCTATGTCTTCATGCGATTTCATGCATGTAATATGTCTGTCTTTCTCTCTGTACGGATGTATGTCTGTATGTCTGTCTGTATGTATGTATGTGTGTATATCTGTATGTATCTCTGTCTGTCTGTCTGTCTGTCTGTCTGTCTGTCTGTCTGTATATCTGTCTGCATGTATGTATGTCTGTATGTATGTCTGTATGTATGTATGTCTGTCTGTATGTATCTATGTCTGTGTGTCTGTCTATCTGTATGTATGTATGTGTATGTATGCGTGTCTGTCTGTCTGTATGTATGTATGTATGTCTCTATGTCTCTATGTATGTCTGTCTGTCTGTCTTCAGCGGCTTCATCCAGATGCTGGCTGATCTGCATGGCACTGCCGCTGATCGAGAGAATGATTGCTACAGGTTTGAGCACCATTGGCTGCTGCTGGAGGTTTTGACCGTGCTCTGGACACACTCACCCAGTGTTGTGCAGACAACGTGGTGGCCGCTTGATATGTATGTATGTATGTAAGTATGTATGTATGTATGTCTGTCTGTATGTATGTATGTATGTATGTATGTATCTATGTATGTATGTATGTATGTATGTATGTATGTGTATGTCTGTGCGTCATGTATGTATGTATGTCTGTATGTATGTATGTCTGTATGTAATGTATGTATGTATGTCTGTATGTATGTAAGTATGTCTGTATGTATGTCTGTATGTATGTATGTATGGTTGTAATCTACCCACATGCTCAGCAGGATCCCAGCACCTCCCAAGCTCCGCAAGACTTGGCGCGCCGCTGGCCTGCAGGTGACAACAAAATTTTTCTCCCCGACCAGTTAGATCCGAACCGGACAAAGATCTGCATCAATGGCAAGGCGCGGCCAGCACCGGCTGAGGGTATAGGGTGTTTCCCGGAACCAGGCGGGATCTCGCGATTAGAAGGAGCCCTCTTCCGGGCATATAGACTGAGAATGTGGGGGCCCCCAAGTTGGCCTATAAGGACGAGAGACGTTAGTTTCAAGGACCGCAAACCCTAATGTCTGGGAGTTGGTGGCCAAGCTCAATCCAAAGGAATCCTACCGGACATGCAGGCCAGAGGTATAATACTCACTTGTACCGCCAAAATTTTCTCACTTGTACCTCCTACTCACTTGCGCCTCCACTACTCACTTGCGCCTCCGAACTTCTCACTTGCGCCTCCGACCTGCTCACTTGCGCCTCCAGCTCCTTGTCACTTACGCCTCACTACTTTCCCACTTGCGCCTGCTCTACAATCTTGCTTTTGATTGAAAATGTCTACTCTCTTTCTTTCCACAATGCCATGATCTTAAACCTGGCTTGTTATTTAAACTTCCTCCCCCCTTGCTTTCCACAATGCCATCATCTGGAATCGAACTCTTTATTTCAACTTCCCCCCCCTTGCCTTCCACAATGCCATCATCTTAAATCAAATTCTTTGTTTCAACTTCCCCCCCCTTGCCTTCCACAATGCCAGAAACTAAAATATGACTCTTTATTTAAACTTCCCCCCCCTTGCCCTCCACAATGCCATGATCTAACAACCTAAACTCTTTATTGAAACTTCCCCAGACTTCCACAATGCCATTCATCCTTAAATTTAACTCGTTATTTAAAACTTCCCCCCTGGCCTTCCACAATGCCATCATCTTAAATCTAACTCTTTGTTTAAACTTCCCCCCCTTGCCTTCCACAATGCCATGAACTAAAATATGACTCTTTATTTAAACTTTCCCCCTCCTTGCCCTCCAGAATGCCATCATCTAAAACCTAACTCTTTATTTAAACTTCCCCCCCCTTGCCTTCCTCAATGCCATCATCTCAAATCAACTCTTTATTTAAACTTCCCCCCCCTTGCCTTCCACAATGCCACGATCTGAAATCTAACTCTTTATTTAAACTTCCCCCCCCTTGCCTTCCACAATGCCATCATCTAACATCTAACTCTTTATTTAAACTGTCCCCCCCCTTGCCTTCCACAATGCCATGATCTAAAATCTAACTCTTTATTTAAACTTCCCCCCCCTTGCCTTCCACAATGCCAGCATCTAAATTCGAACTCTTTATTTAAACTTCCCCCCCTTGCCTTCAACAATGCCATGATCTAAAATCCAACTCTTTATTTAAACTTCCCCCCCCTTGCCTTCCACAATGCCACGATCTGAAATCTAACTCTGTATTTAAACTTTCCCCCCCTTGCCTTCCACAATGCCATCATCTAACATCTAACTCTTTATTTAAACTCCCCCCCTTGCCTTCCACAATGCCATGGTCTAAAAGCTAGCTCTTTATTTAAACTTCCCCCCCTTGCCTTCCACAATGCCATCATCTTAAAGTTAACTCTTTATTTAAACTTCATACCCCCTTGCCTTCCACAATGCCATCATCTGAAATCTAACTCTTTGTTTAAACTTCCCCCCCTTGCCTTCCACAATGCCATGAACTAAAATATGACTCTTTATTTAAACTTTCCCCCTCCTTGCCCTCCAGAATGCCATCATCTAAAACCTAACTCTTTATTTAAACTTCCCCCCCCTTGCCTTCCTCAATGCCATCATCTCAAATCTAACTCTTTATTTAAACTTCCCCCCCCTTGCCTTCCACAATGCCATCATCTTAAATCCAACTCTTTATTTAAACATTTTCCCCCCTGGCCTTCGACAATGCCATCATCTTAAATCTAACTCTTTATTTAAACCTTCCCCCCCCCTTGCCTTCCACAATGCCATCATCTAAAACCAAACTCATTATTTAAACTTCCCCCCCCTTGCCTTTCTCAATGCCATCATCTTAAATAGTCATTAAAAAATATAGAAAAATGATGATACACCGATTATTTCTTCTTCCATCATTTTCACACGATGCCTTGAACGGACTGGATATTCTTTCGCGCTGGGATAGACCTTCAAGCATTGCGCTCGATGCCTTCTGCTTTCTCTTAAAATATGTTGTTCTGTTCTTGTGCAATCCCAATCTTTCTAAGATTTTATCAAGTTCCGCCTCTTTTTTTACTTCTAATGCAACCGCTATGCCAAGGTGGCCCCCCAATTCAAAGTTGTGTCTACAAAAACAATTAACTATATCCCGAGAAGATATATATATATATATATATGCATATGTATTTCTTAACTATATGTATGTATGTATATATATATATTGAATAGATATACAAATATATATATTATATATATTTAGATGTATATATATATATATAAATAGATATATATATATTGATACTAAGGTAATTAGTCTGGTACATGGTGGTAGTAGTAGTAGTCGTAGTAGTCGTAGTAGTCGTAGTAGTAGTAGTAGTAGTAGAAGTAGTAGTAGTAGTAGTAGAAGTAGAAGTAGTAGTAGTACTAGTAGTAGAAGTAGTAGTAGTAGAAGTAGTTGTAGTAGTCGTAGTAGTCGTAGTAGTCGTAGTAGCCGTAGTAGTCGTAGTAGTCGTAGTAGTCGTAGTAGTCGTAGTAGTCGTAGTAGTCGTAGTAGTCGTAGTAGTAGTAGTAGAAGTAGTAGTAGTAGTAGTAGAAGTAGAAGTAGTAGTAGTAGCAGTAGTAGTAGTAGTAGAAGTAGTAGTAGTAGTAGTAGTAGAAGTAGAAGTAGTAGTAGTAGTAGAAGTAGTAGTAGTAGTAGTGGTAACTATAAGCGAGGTAGAAGCGAGAAAAAAACGGAGGTACAAGCGAGAAAATTTTGGAGGTACAAGCGAGGGGCCGACCCCCGACCAGTATGTAAAGGTTGAAATACATCTCGCGGTTCTCCTGACAGCATTTCTTCAAAAACAAGCAGTCATTGGGATCAAGCAAACCCAAGCATAACCAATAATAATTGTCAACAAATAAATACAAGTAATGCTTTACTTATCAGAAAAAATACGAACATGATGAATCTTCCATGGCTGTCCAGGTCTGATATTTGTCGGCCTTCCCGTCTTTCTCTGCACTGCCGCCACCTCCACTGCCTTACCCCAATTCCCCGCCTCAAGAAGATTCGTTTCCGTGGCTTCGATGGGCAAATCGGATGTCGTGGACAGGTCGGGTCTCACCTGGATCCGGGGTCAGTTCACCAGATTGAGCGATTGCATTCCTATAACGATGCTATGCGCTAAGGCATTGCGGCCTTAAAGATCCCATGCATGTCTATCAACATACAGGTACAGAACATGGGCCATATGTCCAAGACTGGGATGAAGTCCCAAGTTTCACCTTCAGAGGTGTGTGAAAGACAGGCAAGAGAGACAGCTCCCCCTGACGTGATGAAAGCTATGAAAGCTGTAGCATACCTTGTGATTTCGGGGTATGCCATGCCTTCAGACCCTAGATTTAACCCAGGGGTATGCTCTGTAGGTCTTCCAGAGTTCTTAGCAGTGCCACGGTCGGCTGGGGATCATTCCCAATACTTCCCAATACCAAAAAGCCCTCTTAACAACCACTTTCTCTTCATGAAAAAACAAGATGAAGCCCACGAACCCGAATGCTCACACGTATGTTAATGGTACAGATGTCAAAACACATGGTTATGCAGCCACGCACAATACCTGTCTGCAATAGTTTATTTGAACAGTCTTGTGCATGTTTCCCTTGTTACCAGTCTGCAGTGTGGAGTGGAAAGTGTAGAGTGTGGAGTGTAAAGTGTGGAGTGGGGAGTGTAGAGTGTGTAAAGTGCAGAATGCGGAGTGTAAAGTGTAGAGTGTGGAGTATGGAGTGTAAAGTGTAAGAAGTGTGAAGTATGAAGTGTAAAGTGTAGTGTGTGGAGTGTAGAGTGTGGAGTGTGGAGTGTAGAGTGTAGAGTAGGGAGTGAGAAGTGTAAAGTGCAAAGTGTGGAGTGTGGAGTGTAAAGTGAAGAGTGTAAAGTGTGGAGTGAGGAGTGTGGAGTGTAAAGTGAGGAGTGTAAAGTGTGGAATGCAAAGTGTGGAGTTTGTAAATTGTAGAGTGTGAAGTGTAGAGTGTAAAGTGTAGAGTCTAGAGTGTAAAGTGGAGAGTGTAGAGTGTAGCGTGTGGAGTGTGGAGTGGAAAGTGTAGAGTGTGGCGTGTAGAGTGTGGAGTGTGGAGTTTAAAGTGTGGAGTGTAGAGTGTGGAGTGTAAAGTGAAGAGTGTGGAGTGTGGAGTGTAAAGTGTGGAGTGAGGAGTGTAAAGTGGAAAACGTGGAGTGTAAAGTGTAAAGTGTGGAGTGTAGAGTGTATAGTGTAGAGTGTAAAGTGTGGAGTGTAAAGTGTGGAGTGTAAAGTGTAGTGTGTGGAGTGAGGAGTGTAAAGTGTGGAGTGTGGAGTGTAAAGTTTGGAGTGTGGAGTGAGGAGTGTAAAGTGTGAAGTGTAAAGTGTGGAGTGTGGAGCGTAAAGTGTAGAGTGTGGAGTCTGGAGTGGAAAGTGTAGAGTGTGGTGTGTAGAGTGTGGAGTGTGGTGTGTAAAGTGAGGAGTGTAAAGTGTGCAGTGAGGAGTGTAAAGTATAAAGTGTGGAGTGTACAGTAAAGTGTGGAGTGTGGAGTGCGGAGTGTGGAGTGGAAAGTGTAGAGTGTGGAGTGTGGAGTGTAAAGTGGGGAGTGTGGAGTGTAGAGTGTGGAGTGAGGAGTGTAAAGTATAAAGTGTGGAGTGTAAAGTGTAGCGTGTGGAGTGTGGGGTGTGGAGTGGAAAGTGTAGAGTGTGGTGTGTAGAGTGTGGAGTGTGGAGTGCAAAATGTAAAGTGTGGAGCGTAGAGTGTAAAGTGTAGAGTGTGGAGTGTAAAGTCTCAGGTGAGGAGTGAGGAGTGTAAAGTGCAAAGTGTAAAGTGTGGAGTGTAAAGTCTAAATTGTGGAGTACGGAGTGTAAAGTGTAGAGTGTGGAGTGCGGAGCTTCCCCCATAGACACGGCGACGCCACAGGAAAACCAAGACATGTGGATGCAGAAAAACAAGCATTTCGTACGAGACTTCCTCCAATTTTAACATTTTCAACACATTATCAAACAGGTTGGAATGTCACAAAGTGCCACGCCTGCCACGCAAAATGATATGATAACCTGCTTGAAAATCTTCGAAAAGGAAAAGTTTTGCAGCTTCCCCCATAGACACGGCGACGCCACAGGAAAACCAGCGACTCGAGACAAGACACGTGGATGCAGACAAAGCAGCATTTCGTACGAGACTTCCTCCAATTTTGACATTTTCGACACGTCATCAAACAGGTTAGAATGTCACAAAGTGCCACGCCTGACACGCAAAACGACATGACAACCTGCTTGGACACATTCGAATAGGAGATGTTTTCCAGCTTCCCCCATAGACACGGCGACGCCGCAGGAAAACCAGCGACTCGAGACAAGACACGTGGATGCAGAAAAACCAGCATTTCGTACGAGACTTCCTCCAATTTTCATAATTGGCAACATAACAAAAGGACAAGTTTTGCAGCTTCCCACATAGACACGGCGAGGCCACGGGAAAACCAGACACACGAGAAGAGACAGGTGGGAGCACCAAAACGACCATTTCGTGCGAGACTTCCTCCAATTTTCACACTTTGCAGCTTCAAAATCGACGTTTTCCTACGAGTTTTCCTTAGAACTTGAAAATTTGCAACCTCAAAATCAATGTTTCGTGCGAGGCTTCCGTCAATTTTCAGCGCATGTCAGAAAATGCCACGCCTGCCACGGAATTTGCACCTTGTCACCACTTGACGCAGCCCTGCCAATGCGATTTACAAAAAACACGCAACAGGACACGTCTAAAGTGCTGCGCCTGCCACGAAAAATGACGATGGACACGTCCAAAGTGCTGCGCCTGCCACGAAAACTGCAACACATCTTCTGAAAACGTCGCAAAAGTATTGCGCCTGCCACGCAAAACGACTTTCGACACGTTCCAGAACACGTCTGAATGTCACGAAGTGCGACGCCTGCCAGGCGAAACGAAGCAACGACACGTCTGACACCTCCAAAAATGACCACCTCTGCAGAACTTCCCATAGGCACGGCCATACGGGGATCGCGCGAACGGTTGCGAACGGTTGCGAACGGTTGCGGACGGTTGCGGACGGTTGCGGACGCGGACGCAACGTCGAGCGAACACACCCTCAACCCCCAGACCCCCAGAGTGAAACGGAAACCCTTGCTACGCATTCGGGAACAAATAAACTAAAACCAAAACCAGTGACAGTTCGCAATTAGCAAAAACCAAACTAAAAAACAAACCAAACTAAAACTCAGCATTCTTGATGCCGAGGTGCTGCGTCAAGGGAGGGCTCATCCACCAGCGCCTGCTTTGCAATGGGGTTGACGAAGCGCAGCGCTGGTGAAGGGCAAACAGGAAGCAGTATGGCTCTGGTTGATCAACCATTCTACCAATTGTTGGCCTTCCCGTCTTTCTCTGCACTGCCGCCACCTCCACTGCCTTACCCCAATTCCCCGCCTCAAGAAGATTCGTTTCCGTGGCTTCGATGGGCAAATCGGATGTCGTGGACAGGTCGGGTCTCACCTGGATCCGGGGTCAATTCACCAGATTGAGCGATTGCATTCCTATAACGATGCTATGCGCTAAGGCATTGCGGCCTTAAAGATCCCATGCATGTCTATCAACATACAGGTACAGAACATGGGCCATATGTCCAAGAGTGGGATGAAGTCCCAAGTTTCACCTTCAGAGGTGTGTGAAAGACAGGCAAGAGAGACAGCTCCCCCTGACGTGATGAAAGCTATGAAAGCTGTAGCATACCTTGTGATTTCGGGGTATGCCATGCCTTCAGACCCTAGATTTAACCCAGGGGTATGCTCTGTAGGTCTTCCAGAGTTCTTAGCAGTGCCACGGTCGGCTGGGGATCATTCCCAATACTTCCCAATACCAAAAAGCCCTCTTAACAACCACTTTCTCTTCATGAAAAAACAAGATGAAGCCCACGAACCCGAATGCTCACACGTATGTTAATGGTACAGATGTCAAAACACATGGTTATGCAGCCACGCACAATACCTGTCTGCAATAGTTTATTTGAACAGTCTTGTGCATGTTTCCCTTGTTACCAGTCTGCAGTGTGGAGTGGAAAGTGTAGAGTGTGGAGTGTAAAGTGTGGAGTGGGGAGTGTAGAGTGTGTAAAGTGCAGAATGCGGAGTGTAAAGTGTAGAGTGTGGAGTATGGAGTGTAAAGTGTAAGAAGTGTGAAGTATGAAGTGTAAAGTGTAGTGTGTGGAGTGTAGAGTGTGGAGTGTGGAGTGTAGAGTGTAGAGTAGGGAGTGAGAAGTGTAAAGTGCAAAGTGTGGAGTGTGGAGTGTAAAGTGAAGAGTGTAAAGTGTGGAGTGAGGAGTGTGGAGTGTAAAGTGAGGAGTGTAAAGTGTGGAATGCAAAGTGTGGAGTTTGTAAATTGTAGAGTGTGAAGTGTAGAGTGTAAAGTGTAGAGTCTAGAGTGTAAAGTGGAGAGTGTAGAGTGTAGCGTGTGGAGTGTGGAGTGGAAAGTGTAGAGTGTGGCGTGTAGAGTGTGGAGTGTGGAGTTTAAAGTGTGGAGTGTAGAGTGTGGAGTGTAAAGTGAAGAGTGTGGAGTGTAAAGTGTGGAGTGTAAAGTGTGGAGTGAGGAGTGTAAAGTGGAAAGCGTGGAGTGTAAAGTGTAAAGTGTGGAGTGTAGAGTGTATAGTGTAGAGTGTAAAGTGTGGAGTGTAAAGTGTGGAGTGTAAAGTGTAGAGTGTGGAGTGTGGAGTGTAAAGTGTGGAGTGTAAAGTGTGGAGTGTGGAGTGAGGAGTGTAGAGTAGGGAGTGTGGAGTGTAAAGTGAAAAGTGTGGAGTGTGGAGTGGAAAGTGTGGAGTGTGAAGTGTGGAGTGTGGAGTGTAAAGTAAGGAGTGTGGAGTGTAAAGTGTAGTGTGTGGAGTGAGGAGTGTAAAGTGTGGAGTGTGGAGTGTAAAGTTTGGAGTGTGGAGTGAGGAGTGTAAAGTGTGGAGTGTAAAGTGTGGAGTGTGGAGCGTAAAGTGTAGAGTGTGGAGTCTGGAGTGGAAAGTGTAGAGTGTGGTGTGTAGAGTGTGGAGTGTGGAGTGTAAAGTGAGGAGTGTGAAGTGCGGAGTGTGGAGTGAGGAGTGTAAAGTATAAAGTGTGGAGTGTGGAGTGTACAGTAAAGTGTGGAGTGTGGAGTGCGGAGTGTGGAGTGGAAAGTGTAGAGTGTGGAGTGTGGAGTGTAAAGTGGGGAGTGTGGAGTGTAGAGTGTGGAGTGAGGAGTGTAAAGTATAAAGTGTGGAGTGTAAAGTGTAGCGTGTGGAGTGTGGGGTGTGGAGTGGAAAGTGTAGAGTGTGGTGTGTAGAGTGTGGAGTGTGGAGTGCAAAATGTAAAGTGTGGAGCGTAGAGTGTAAAGTGTAGAGTGTGGAGTGTAAAGTCTCAGGTGAGGAGTGAGGAGTGTAAAGTGCAAAGTGTAAAGTGTGGAGTGTAAAGTCTAAATTGTGGAGTACGGAGTGTAAAGTGTAGAGTGTGGAGTGCGGAGCTTCCCCCATAGACACGGCGACGCCACAGGAAAACCAAGACATGTGGATGCAGAAAAACAAGCATTTCGTACGAGACTTCCTCCAATTTTAACATTTTCAACACATTATCAAACAGGTTGGAATGTCACAAAGTGCCACGCCTGCCACGCAAAATGATATGATAACCTGCTTGAAAATCTTCGAAAAGGAAAAGTTTTGCAGCTTCCCCCATAGACACGGCGACGCCACAGGAAAACCAGCGACTCGAGACAAGACACGTGGATGCAGACAAAGCAGCATTTCGTACGAGACTTCCTCCAATTTTGACATTTTCGACACGTCATCAAACAGGTTAGAATGTCACAAAGTGCCACGCCTGACACGCAAAACGACATGACAACCTGCTTGGACACATTCGAATAGGAGATGTTTTCCAGCTTCCCCCATAGACACGGCGACGCCGCAGGAAAACCAGCGACTCGAGACAAGACACGTGGATGCAGAAAAACCAGCATTTCGTACGAGACTTCCTCCAATTTTCATAATTGGCAACATAACAAAAGGACAAGTTTTGCAGCTTCCCACATAGACACGGCGAGGCCACGGGAAAACCAGACACACGAGAAGAGACAGGTGGGAGCACCAAAACGACCATTTCGTGCGAGACTTCCTCCAATTTTCACACTTTGCAGCTTCAAAATCGACGTTTTCCTACGAGTTTTCCTTAGAACTTGAAAATTTGCAACCTCAAAATCAATGTTTCGTGCGAGGCTTCCGTCAATTTTCAGCGCATGTCAGAAAATGCCACGCCTGCCACGGAATTTGCACCTTGTCGCCACTTGACGCAGCCCTGCCAATGCGATTTACAAAAAACACGCAACAGGACACGTCTAAAGTGCTGCGCCTGCCACGAAAAATGACGATGGACACGTCCAAAGTGCTGCGCCTGCCACGAAAACTGCAACACATCTTCTGAAAACGTCGCAAAAGTATTGCGCCTGCCACGCAAAACGACTTTCGACACGTTCCAGAACACGTCTGAATGTCACGAAGTGCGACGCCTGCCAGGCGAAACGAAGCAACGACGCGTCTGACACCTCCAAAAATGACCACCTCTGCAGAACTTCCCATAGGCACGGCCATACGGGGATCGCGCGAACGGTTGCGAACGGTTGCGGACGGTTGCGGACGCGGACGCAACGTCGAGCGAACACACCCTCAACCCCCAGACCCCCAGAGTGAAACGGAAACCCTTGCTACGCATTCGGGAACAAATAAACTAAAACCAAAACCAGTGACAGTTCGCAATTAGCAAAAACCAAACTAAAAAACAAACCAAACTAAAACTCAGCATTCTTGATGCCGAGGTGCTGCGTCAAGGGAGGGCTCATCCACCAGCGCCTGCTTTGCAATGGGGTTGACGAAGCGCAGCGCTGGTGAAGGGCAAACAGGAAGCAATATGGCTCTGGTTGATCAACCATTCTACCAATTCTTGGACCACTGCGCAAATAATTTCTGACATGAAAATCATCGTTATAGGGGTTCCTCCATGCGCCTAAAAAGGGGCTTATTGTGGTGATCTGCGTGGGTGAACGTCGGTTGTAGCTACTGTGATACGGTTATATAGTTATATATATATATATACACACACCTAGACTGTCAATATACACATGTATATGCTTGTCAATCCAAAATCATGGGAGAAAGAAAATTGTGAATCAAATCACCAACCAATAGATGATGTACCAAATTATCACCTAACAACCAGTAATATTGACCAAATTATGAATCACTATGTACCACCATCAACCATTCAATGATCACCATCTCCAAGCAGCGCACTGCACTCCCTGGTCGCCACCTCTTCTGCTGCAGGATCTTTCACGACCATATCGCCCAACTGGGCCTGGTGAGGCTAAAGGAAGATTTGGCCACGCAAGGGAATCCAACTAGATTCACTGCCATAGAGGATATAATCAACAATCGGGGATATGACAATAACCAGCAATTGAATATCATAATCAATGGAGAAATACTCATGGGTCTATGATTGATGACTATTGATATGGCAACCCCTTCTAATCACATCCCAAATGGTCACAGAAGCGTTTAATTATTGGGGCGTAAGCATCCCCCAAGTTTGGCATAATTGGTATTGAACCAAATCCTATGAGCCACGATGAAAATTCAGTAGGTGGGGTAGGCGAGCTGGCATCCCATCCATAGGGATCCTTTTGATGGTTATTACATTGGAGTACCATCTCTAGCAGTGACTGATTATCCTCAGTAGTGAACATGGCACATATTACTATGGTTCAAAATCTGGTGGGCCTGGCTGTTCACATCCCAAAAATGGTTACAGAAAGGTCGGCTTATTCGGATGTTCATCCACCCAGTTTTGGCGATAATTGATATTGGTTGGTAGTTTCTTGTTATCCCTACCATTGTCGGTTATCCTCGTAATTAATTGGTTAGACCAATCACTATACCCCTATCATAAGTTAGATCCATCATTACACCCCCCTCAATTATCATCCTACCCCTATTATTGGTTATATTCACATGGGTATGTTTCAAAACCAAGGGACCCAGTCCGTTCACATCCCAAAAACGGTTTCAGAATAGCTTTTCATGGAATGCTCACGTACCCAATCTTGGTGACAAATGGTATTGGTCCATACCCATTCTGTGTAAATTAAAATACTTCTCAACTGGCATTTAAGCCCATTATTGGTGAGTTACCCCTCCTAATCATCACCTTTGATAAGGTCATGATGAGGTCTCTATGAATTATTTATACAGATCCATATCTTAGGAGCTGCCCCCAGCCAGTCACTCATCACAGCTCGGCCTCACATAGGGCGAACGGAAGAACTTGATCTCCTCGATCGTCCGTTGACACGGTGAATCAGCATTGACCACTGGTAATTCATGGTGATCCATAGCCCTATGGAATATTTGCCTACATTTGGTGAATCTTTTTCATACACATTGGCGAATGTAGGTACATTTTCCAGCCATGGATTCCCAAAATAGTAATTGAGAGACAATTCAGGGTAATTTCTGCTGATTTATGGTAATTTCACGAATTGGTGTGATGGAATTTATTGTTTTTGGTGATTATGCACGGAGTTAGGGCATCTTGTGAGAAGTGACAATTCATGACCAGTAATGATGATGCCCAGTGACTATGTGGGTGATATGTGTGGTTATTAATTCCTGACCTATGTCTGGTGGTATTTGAGCTCAGTGTCCATGGTTGCCCGCAGATTGGTAGTTTAGTAACAATCTTCTAGATAATCCGAGTAACAGGCAGTCAGTTGGTTACCAGAATCAAAGTAAACACACAAATTCTCATACACATGCAAAACCGACCTCAACAGCAAAAAGTGAGACCACATGAGGGAACATCATGGAAATTCTAGCCCCAGGCTGCCAGCCCTCGGAAGCTATCAACTGTCTCAGTACCAGGAGCAACCACGGATGCCTATAGCAGTTTTTATTGCAATATACTTTGTACATAGCCTTTTCTTGAGCTATGCCCGGCGGTACTGAGTGCAAACCTCCCATCTACCCGCAGCAAGTGTGTGCTTCCCATGTGTGACTGTGAGGAGCCGCTGCTATGTCTCCGACAACTTAGAAACACACTCACAATCCTTAGAAAGGATGAACCGGTTTCGCCATATCTGTTTTGGGCCTGTACACTTGTCATTCCAGCCAGTCAAGCAAGAACTCCACACAGTGGTTCATCCACAAAAGATTCAAACAACACCATTTCACATAATTCAAGAGGAATGCAACGTGGCCAAGCACGTGAACATCCCCATGTTTCATAGCCATACCCCCTACCAAGCCTCCAATTGCAAGAAAAAAGCACATGCTCACACATGTTCAAGTGCCTTTACCACCTAATATACAATATTATGTAACCACCAAGTTTGTGTGACAAAAACAGCAAGTATATAATAATGTATTTCCTTTCAACTTAATATTGCCCCCACAAACCGTCAACATCTCAATTCCTGGCCATCACAGACCATCACATGCTATGGTTCTTTATTGTGTTTCAACTATATCCATTTTAACAAAAATAACTATACCTGTATCATCCATCAAAAAAAACTTATATGTCATCCACCATAATGTACCACAATGGACCATAATCATAATCCCTACAGACCCAGGTTGTCTTAGTCAACCATATCAACCATGTCAACCGTCCATATTAATGCTTATAATCCACCATTTCTTGCCTGATCTATGGTACCCTCCCCCCAAAAAAGAGCTGAGACCAACACATAAGGTAATTGTCACTATAAATTTGAGTGGGATGCTACTTCATTCGATATGAATCTGTCTGAAAATCGGGCATAACTTCCCAAGTGGCCATTTTTAACAGGGAAATGCTAATAATCCACCAGGTGATTTAGGGCTATCGAATTTCCAAACAAAACCATATGGATGTTTCTGGGTAAAGAGTTTCTGGGTGAAAAGTCAGTGCAAGAAGAGTTTCTGGGTGAAGAGTGTCTGGGTGAAAAGTATATGGGTGAACAGTATGTGCAAGAAGAGCCTCTGGGTGAAGAGTTTCTGGGTGAAAAGTATGTGCAAGAAAGTTTCTGGGTAAAGAGTCTCTGGGTGAACAGTATATGAGTGAAAAGTATGTGCACGAAGAGTTTCTGGGTGAAGAGTCTCTGGGTGAAAAGTATGTGCAAGCAGAGTTTCTTGGTAAAGAGTCTCGGGGTAAAAAGAATATGGGTGAAAAGTATGTGCAAGAAGAGTTTCTGGGTAAAGAATCTTTGGGTGAAAACTATGTACAAGAAGAGTTTCTGGATGAAGAGTCTTTGTATGAAAAGTATATGGGTGAAAAGTATATGGGTGAAAAGTATGTGTAAGAAGAGTTTCTGGGTGAAGATTCTCTGAGTGAAAAGTATATGGATCCAACATATGTGCAAGAAGAGTTTCTGGGTGAAGAGTCTCAGGGTGAAAAATATATGGGTGAAAAGTATGTGCAAGAAGAGTTTCTGGGTGACGAGTCTCTGGGTGAAAAGTATATTGGTGAAAAGTATGTGCAAGAAGAGTTTCTGGGTGAAGAGTTTCTGGGTGAAAAGTATATGGGTGAAAAATATGTGCAAGAACAGTTTCTGGGTGAAGAGTCCCTGGCTCAAAAGTATATGGGTGAAAAGTATGTGCAAGAAGAGTTTCTGGGTGAAGAGTCTCTGGGTAAAAAGTATATGGGTGAAAAGTATGTGCAAGAAGAGTCTCTGGTGAAAAGTATATGGGTGAAAAGTAGGTGCAAGAAGGGTTTCTGGGTGAAGAGTCTCTGGGTGAAAAGTATATGGGTGAAAAGTATGTGCAAGAAGAGTTTCTGGGTGAAGAGTCTCTGGGTGAAAAGTATATGGGTGAAAAGTATGTGCAAGAAGAGTTTCTGGGTGAAGAGTCTCTGGGTGAAAAGTATATGGGTGAAAAGTATGTGCAAGAAGAGTTTCTGGTGTGGGTGAAAATATGAAAAGTATTTGTAAGAAGAGTTTCTGGGTGAAGAGTCTCTGGGTTAAAAGTATATGGGTGAAAAGTATGTGCAAGAAGAGTTTCTGGGTGAAAAGTCTGTGCAATAAGAGTTTCTGGGTGAAGAGTCTCTGGGTGAAAAGTATATGGGTGAAAAGTATGTGCAAGAAGGGTTTCTGGGTGAAGAGTCTCTGGGTGAAAAGTATATGAGTGAAAAGTATGTGCAAGAAGAGTTTCTGGGTGAAGAGTCTTTGGGTGAAAAGTATGTGGGTGAAAAGTATGTGCAATAAGAGTTTCTGGGTGAAGAGTCTCTGGGTGAAAAATATATGTTTGAAAAGTATGTGCAAGAAGAGTCTCTGGGTGAAAAGTATATGGGTGAAATGTCTGTGCAAGAAGAGTTTCTGGGTGAAGAGTCTCTGGGTGAAGAGTATATGGGTGAACAGTATGTGCAAGAAGAGTTTCTGGATGAAGAGTCTCTGTATGAAAAGTATATGGGTGAAAAGTATATGGGTGAAAAGTATGTGCAAGAAGAGTTTCTGGGTGACGAGTCTCTAGATGAAAAGTATATGGGTGAAATGCATGTGCAAGAAGAGTTTCTGGGTGAAGAGTCTCTGGGTGAAAGGGGTATTGGTGAAAAGTATGTGCAAGAAGAGTTTCTGGGTGAAGAATCTCTGGGTGAAAAGTATATGGGTGAAAAGTATGTGCAAGAAGAGTTTCTGGGTAAAGAGTCTCTGGGTAAAAAACAAAGCAAGAAGAGTTTCTGGGCGAAGAGTCTCTGGGTGAAGAATCTCTGGGTGAAAAGTATATGGGTGAAAAGTATGTGCAAGAAGAGTTTCTGTGTGAAAATTATATGGGTGAAAAGTATGTGCAAGAAGGGTTTCTGGGTGAAGAGTCTCTGGGTGAAAAGTATATGGGTGAAAAGTATGTGCAAGAATGAGTTTCTTGGTGAAGAGTCTATGGGTGAAAATATGTGGGTGAAAAGTATGTGCAAGAAGAGTTTCTGGGTGAAGAGTTTCTGGGTGAAAAGTCTGTGCAATAAGAGTTTCTGGGTGAAAAATATATTGGTGAAAAGTATGTGCAAGAAGAATTTCTGGGTGAAAAGTATATGCAAGAAGGGTTTCTGGGTGAAAAATTTTGGGGAACATAGGGTTAGATGGGATGCTGGCTTTCGTTCCCCCCTTCTCAGGTAATGTCTGATTAATTTATTCAGTGAGCGGACGTGAATTGCAAGTGACCAAGTGCCAATGCAAAGTGTGAGTTGGAGGGCTGCGGGTGGCCAAAACTGCCAACCCCCCTACCAATCCCAGAACTGGTTCAACCGAAAATTTGGAGGAAAACCAAAATTCTTGCAGGTAAAAACACTTCGACACATTTGCATCTGGTTTTGCTTCGTTGAGGCTGCCAAGTCGAACGGCACGTGATCGAAGATTGGCAAAAACTACGCTAAATGACAATTCCTAGATGGAACACTGCCGTCATGAATCAGAACACTGAAACCAGATCAGTGTTGAACGATGTTCAACAGCCTTAAAGCTGGCGTGTCTCAAGCATTTTTTAGAGAACAAGGGATCTGATTCATGATTGGCATGACCTTTTGTGCAAGTAATGGCACTGTTGGCGTAAGCCGAAGATGACATTAGCAGACTTTTCTTTCGCTGCAAAATTTCATGCAGCTGATTGTTTCCTGTAGCAGGCTGGACCAGTCGCCCGTAGACTCTCGTGAAGCATTTCACAACCAGCCTTTGGTGGGTGATTTCAGGTTTCAACTGTCTTTCACTGTTCATCCCTACCTGAAATCATGACCCCACTTGACTCTTATATTATAATTAGACAGGATGAAACAAAATGAAACCACCAACCAGAGTTTCAGAAGCTGAAAAGCTGATCCTCCAACTGAGCCAATAGTCCAATCCACTCCAACTTGACGAGCCAGGTGTGTCATGAAGTTGCGTAGCTTGCTTGGGTGATGTTCGGAAAATCCTAGATGGATTCCTGCAGCGATCCGATGTTCATATTAATACACCAGCCAAGACATGACGGTATCCCAGCCATAGTAGGACACCAAGCCTAGTATCAGATTCCAAGATCATATACTATATCAAACCGGATTTTCTTGTAGAATTGTAGAGGGTTCCTTCAAGCAAGCCATTGACAGATTGAGACATTTCAAGTCAGTCAGCAGGTAAGAATCTGTAAGACAGCTGCTGGGATATCGTCACTAGTTGCACCAGCACTCTCGCGCACAACCACAGGGCATCGAATGGTTTCAAGACTCTGATGAGAAAAAAACAAGGAGAAAGCCTGTGTAGCTACAAGATGCTCAGGGTCCTGTGCATCTCAATTTATCTCACTTGTTTCCGTTCTTGTATTTCTAAGCCTGACTTGGGGTGCAATGCTGCGTCAAGTGCTCCATGTTGGAATGCAGCAGCAGTGATGGCTCAAATTTCAGCAGGTGCATTCTGTGGAAACATTCAAGAGCTGCAACTAAGGACTAGCACATTCCAGGCGCAGAGGTTAACATCTTTTTCCAGGAGGTACTCGTAGTTGCTGACCATGCAGTCGCTTGTGGCTGGCATTCACGAATTTCTGGAGAGGGCCAACCAACTTGCAGCTTGGCAAAACTTGGCAGCAATATGGGGCCCAGATTTCCAAGCATTCCATCATGATTGATGCATATTTCTTGGGCTGGGAGACCCCAAAAGCCAACTTTTCCCTGAAAAATCGATTGCTGTGGGACCCCTCCAACTCCCCATGGACATGACATGACAGGCATTGAGCTCGTGTGGCTCATGCTATGGACCTGGCCGTGATCGACAGCCTTTGGATTCAGTTTTGGTGAGTTTGTTTGACGTGAGCACGCTGGGCGATGCCGATCCGGAGGCAGGGAGCCCAAGAGAAAATAGCAAAAAACAAGAGAGAGACTTCAGAGAGACCATATTTTGTCAAAATATTTTGAGAGAATGTTCCAGGTGGTTTTTTGCAATATGTTATCTATGACGTCGGATGGATTTGGCGTTGTACTCCAGAAATCCGCAGATGTGCAGCAGGAACTGAGATCATGAGAGTCTGAAATAAATTGGCAGGCAGTTTCAATCATGTAGTTTTCTTACCCTGCATGTCGAAAGAGAACCTCAATCGAGCGTCAGATTGTTTCGGTGGTTGTTCTTCCAGTGCATGTTTTGTGCAAGGTTTGATGGAGCCATATCCATCCATATCCCTGAAATCCAGCATAAGAACATTCCCCAAACATCCCCAAAACCAGATAATCTCCTTGGAAATGGTCATTGAGTCAAAAGACAGTGAATACGGGGATCCGTGTCACGACATTTCCCTCAGGCCATTCGAGGTACCCAGCGGGGAGCCAGATTTTTGCATGAACGTTCCCTAGTTAGGCCCTAGTTGGACGGGCTGGGAAGCTAGTGCAACATCCTCGAGTTCCGACGCACAAGCAGTATAATCGGGAAGATGTGAGGCCGCTCGAAGCCAAAATGAAAGGAATTCAATTTTCTGTTTCTTACAGTATTGAGATGGATCAGGGAAGATCTTGAGTAATTTAAGGCTTTTGCGAGTAGGTTTGATCTCGAGTTTGCTTGAAGCAAGCTGGGATGCAAGAGAATTGCATCAAAAACGGTGGTACTTGAGAATCCAAACAGTTTCAATGCAGGCCGACAGCTTTACCAATGAGTCAAACATGGCAGAGGTTCACAGGAAAAGCAGATACAGTATTATAGTAATCCCCAGAAAGATAGACACGTAAAAAAAATCCGAAAAAAACCGGTCACAAACGATTTTTCTGTTTTTGTTGGAGTATCGGTATAATCATAAAAGAAACAACATACCAGGTGAATTTCATGGAAATGTATGGAAATGTGCAGCACCCCGAGTTCCCTCCAGGAATGCTGTTGCGCGTACCAACTTGGGCAGCGCCTATTTTGAGCGTGGCGATGAGGATGCAGCCTTGCATTGGTTTCGGTACGCCTATCGTGGCTGGGCAAACGCTCCGGAAGGGGTGGTATTGTTGGAGGAATCTGAAATGGAGGCATACCCGTGTACCCATAAAATTGGTGAATCATTGGGGATGGTGGATCCATATAGTGCTTTACCAACATGAGATTTTTCTGGAACCATCCGTTTTTCCACGGGTTTCATATATGTTTCACGGCTTGGATCGCCGAACGTCCAGGTGTTGCACCAGCTGGCCATGCTGTACCGCGATCGTCAGCAGTGGACTCAGCCGGGCACCTGCTGTCGGCGCTTGCTCAAGGCCGGGTGACCTGGGAAATCGACGGACGGGCTTTTTGGGGCATTTTGGGGCTGGAAAATGGAAAATGACAATTTTGCCATAGTTTTTGGGAGCTGGCCGAAGTTTTATCAAGAAATTGCCAATCCCAGGCAAGATGGGTGGTACTGAGTTTTTGTGCAAAGTGTTCATTGTTCTGGGTACTTTCAGGATCTAGGATGGCCGAGGTACAGGTAGAAATACTGTAATTGTATAATAAGCAGAATTACATCGATATGATGATATGCAATTATTTTAGCTTCAGGGCAAGCCATGGGCAGCCCCGTCAAACATATGCTATAAACACACTTGCTCCACCTTTGTTCTTGGCTCTGTGTGTGTGTGTATTTGTGCGCCATCGGTGGAGGCAAATGCTGTTAGGACACTGGCTTGAACAAGAGGAAGCACACATTGCACATGCTGAGCGGATGGTGAATGAGATGGTGCAGGACCGCCTTCGAGTCTCTTTCTGGTGGAATGATGTGTTGTTTAATGAGCTTAGGCTGCTACGCATTCATTGGGTCTGTCTGAAATTGTCTGAATTAGGGGATACCACATGGTGATCTTAGGGACAATGATGACAAACCAGTGGTTTTTTAGGGGCGCCCCATGTTCAACCTGACACCAGCCCGGTGTTCATCAGGAGAAACTCCGTGGTGATGATTCCCGCGGCCGCGGGCGCAGTGACTCACGCTCCCGCTCCCGACGTCGAAACTCAAGGAGGAGGCTTCGGTTGGTCGATTGATAGCTGTGCCACTGAATCCATTGAATTATCCACAACTTGAATGCAAAATCACCCACACAGCAACACTTATCCTAAATATGCAACACTTACCCGAAGGTTGCCAATGGCGATACGGTCTACAATATCGGTATATCGAAAAATTGGATATGCTTGTTTCGTTATCCCCATATCATCAAATCCCCATCATGTATCGTACACCCAATTAGTGCCAATCTTTTCAATGGCCATTTCAGGAACCTAAATTGGAGGTACCTACCATATATATAAGGCCTATTTTTCAGGCCTATGTAAGGGGATATACCCCCAAAATATGGCCTGAAATATGGTACTAACGTACCTCTATTATCCTGGAATTCCCATGGATCTTTGACCCAATCAATAATGGTTTAAAAATATCCCCATGAAAATCCCATGGAAATCCCCATTGGAAGCCGCAGATCCCCCTCCCGGCGGCGACGGTCGCCCTCGCGGCGCCGCGACTCGCGATCCAGGCGTCTCGGATGTTGGAAAATGTTGGAACCAAGATGGAAATATGATGCACATTTGATGAAATCTATGGAACTATAGTGAAATATTTTGTGAAATATGTGAAATATGGGAGGATTGTTTGGAGTTGTTTAAGAGGCCCCTTTGAAGATTTTTGATTTGGCTTGAACATGGACTGTTTCAAGCATGTTACCATGTTATGCTTTCAATCTTTCAATGAGTTTTTTCAGGAGATTCCGTCCATAGATTCCCATTTCTTCAAGTTGTAACACAAAGCTGAAAAGCTCCTCCATGCCCTCTCCAAATGCCGCCTAGGTCTCGGCGATGAACTGAGTTGGGATTTGAAGTTGGATACGAATTTGAAGCGACAGTGGCGAGCACAGCACACCTGTGAATATGCTCTGGGTAATTTTTGCACCATCAATCCGGGGCACTATGCTGAGAGAAGGAACACCATGGCACCACAATTGATAGCAAACGCCATGCTGTTGTGAGCGCATCCACCTGAGTTACCGCAACTCACGTTCCAAATGATCTCGTGGAGGAATATGTGCAGTGTGTCAAGTCGGATGTGGCGAGGAAAATATGAGAGTCGGCATGTCGATGACAGCTATTCAGATGATTTTGCTACTGGGGGACAGTGGGATGTCATTTTGCAGCTGAAACAAGATAATTAGGCAAAGCATGTGGTGCATGGAATTCATGAAACGCTTTCTGCGAACGTTCTGAATTGGCTGTTGGTAGATATGGTAGCTCGTCGAGAGCTGCAGCAACCTGCAGACTGTGCTTTTTAGAAACCAGGCTGTCATGCGTTGTTTTCGGCTCACATGGGCACGTGAAGCTGGGACCTGTATTTATTTCAGGGTGTCCAGCTGTGCCAGCTGGAACGGAACGGTGGTCGGACCAAGTTCGACCTAACAAAAAAAAACATCTGGAACTCAGGGGCCTGGACATCCTGGACCCAGATTCCGAATGATTCCGAGAGATACGTCAAGAGTAAATCATTGTAAATCCGAGCTTTTTGTAGTTGAATTTTATCGGAACGGCACCAAGGTCACGCGAAGATGAGGCGGTCGAGACCGTTAGAATAGTCATGGAGAGAAGCAGAAGGTGAAGATTGGATGAAGATTGGATAACATACCTTTCCTGCCACTGCTGACCCTTTTGTGTTCCCCTTGGCTGGTTCAGGCCTCGATTCGATATTATGGCCTCCTCAAGAGCATGGGGGATAGGTTGGATTCCTCAGCCGAGATCGATGTATCCGCGATGTTGCTGATACAAATAGATTATGAAGAAACACCAAGGATATCCAAGGATCATGATGATGATATTTTTGTTGCTGTTATTGATGCCATGATGCCAAGAAGAAGAAGGGTGTGATGGGTACGTAGTGACCGTAGTGACCCGATAGTGTATGATGCTGTACACGTGCTGGACTCCTGATTTATATAAGTTGTACACGTGATGGACTCCTGACGGATAAGTGCCACAGGTATTGTTGGTAAGTACATGTTTACTTGTTTATGTAACAACTGCTTTGACATGAGAAGGGTTGTGGGGGTGGGACTCAATGTGAACACCTTGAACCGCCCATTTTGGCTCAAGGTGTGAGTGCCAGATTTTTGAACTTGCATGGCCCTGGTCTTAAGTGGGGAGTACTGCCTAGAGGCAAACCCAGGTCCTCTCGGGGTGAAACCCGGGGATCTTTGGGCTCTGATGGGACTTGTCCTTTCGCGGGCTGTCCTATCGGGAATTGCCTTGGGGTGGTACCTCCGTGGTTGGATCGGGACCCGTGGTGAGCAAAGGAAGCCCACCCTGTGCTCCCAGCATCCCTGCCAAAAGCCTTGTGCCCAATACAACACGCCATTCAGAAACCCAACCTGCAGACAAATCATGCCCACCAGAAACCGTGCCATTCTGGAGCCCATCCAAGCACCCCCGACAATGCAAACCCTGCCATCCAGAAGCCCGCAGCCCTGGCCACCCCCCCCACATGCGCAAACCTGCAATTAGAAGCCCACAAATTTCTGCCAAAAGCCTTGCGCCCAACACAACATGTCATTCAGAAACCCGCCCCATGCAAAGAAACCATGCCCACCAGAAACCCTGATCCACCAATATGTGCCATTTTGGAGCCTTTCAACCCACCCCGCTCAATGCAAACCCTGCCGTCCAGAAGCCCACAACCCTGGCGACAAGCACCCCCCCACATGTGTAAACCCTGCAATTAGAAACCCACCCACCCCGCTCAATGCAAACCCTGCCGTCCAGAAGCCCACAACCCTGGCGACAAGCACCCCCCCACATGTGCAAACCCTGCAATTAGAAGCCCACCCTGTGCACCCAACACAACACGTCGTTCAGAGCCCCGCAAACAAGCCAGGCCTACCAGAAACCCTGACCAGCCTTTCAACCCACCCCGCTCAGTGCAAACCCTGCCATCCAGAAGCCCACAACCCTGTCGACCAGCACCCTCCCCATATGTGCAAACCCTGCAATTAGAAGCCCACCCCGCATCCCTCCCAAAAGCCTTGTGTCCAACACAACACGTCATTCAGAAACCCGCCCCATGCAAACAAACCAGGCCCGGCAGAAACTCTAACCATGTCAACCAGAAGCCCTCGGCCTCTCGCGACAGTACACCCCCGGTACCCCGTACAAACCATCTAAAATGCACCCCTTACAAACAAAAACTACATGTTACCCGCTGGGCTTTCTTCAAACCAATTCAAAATAAAACCCCACCAAATCAAAAAAAACAATTCATTTTTTAAAAATATATTTTTTAATTAATTAATCAAACAAATAAAAATAAATATATATTTAATATTATTATATAATTATAATATATCAAAAAAAATTATAATATACTAATTTAATTTTAATTTTCTAATGTAAAAATATTAGTTAATACCTATAAAATTTAAAAATATAATATATATATATATATATTTAAAAAATAAATTTATAATTTGTAATTTATATTATATATTTAATTCGACCAAAAATCACAACAAATTACACATCACCACATCCATCTTGCAAATTAATCTATTTTTTCATAATAAAATTTTCATTAATTTAAATATATATATATTTTATATAAATTATATTTTTAATTCCAAAATAATTTATTAATACCATTAATAAATAAATATTATTCCCGCACCTTTATGTACCTTTAATATAATTATTTTTATATAATAAAATTATACACTCTATTATAAAATACACCAATTTAATATAATAATTCCATCCAATACAAAAAATATTTTAAAATATATAAACCACAAAATAACACAATATTAACAAAACAAAAAAACCTAAAATCTTTTATACGCGCAATTTAAAACAAATTCGACGGCAAAATCACGACGCCTACAACCGTCATACAAGTAAGCCAACTTTTCTCCGCAACGAAAATTCCATTTATCCGCCAGCTCGCAAAACAATACTATATAATTACAATTTATATATATACTGCCGGACTGAAAATTAGAATGCTATATCTTGTTACCAAAATTAAAAACCTCCTAAGTTAGAATACGTAGAAATTTCAAGTTAGAATGCGTGTACCAGGGGTCATTCTAACTTCGGGACCCAGTGTACTAATCTCATTCTAACTCTCAGACTTCATCTTTGATATTATTGCATAAATCACAGGAAAACACAACCCAAGACCCTCCATGCAAATCTATTTACTCTAACTCGCTGTCCGTCAGTATATATAAACATGTTTTGATCTAAAACTAAAATATATCACAATTACTATGTAAGTATATATATATATAAATGGTCCAGCGTTCCAAACCCCCTCCCCCTGGCCATGGAATATAATTGTAATTATAAATATAATTTTAAATCAAATATATAATGTTTTTGCTTTCATTCCTTTCATTGTTCCTTTCACTTTCCGTTTGTCTGTGTGTGTGTCTCGATACAATTTCCTGTAATTAAAGTTCTTTTGATTCTGCTCATGTTTCTTTCAATTCATTTCATTTTCTTGCATGTTCCTTTCATGTTCCCTCCTTTCCCTTCTTTACCTCCTTTCAGCCAGTGTTAGCCTGCAAACCCCTCACTAAAGGCTCCCACACATACATTTGCATGGTTCGGCCACGAGTTCAATATTTGGATGTTTGCGCACATTATTCTAACTCTGCTCAGCCTTTTGTCATTTCCATTGACAATCTCCCTGAAAAGGTGGTTTTAGGAACATGACCCTAGTTTAAAACCTAGAAGGTTCTTGTTTCAATTCCTTTCATTTTCTCTTCGCTTTCTTTTCAAGTCCCATCATGCATTTCCTGACATTTCCTTTCCTCTCCATTCCTCTTCCTTTCTTTATTCCTTTCACTTTCCCTTCTAGCGTGTCATGTGCTTACATTTTAAATCACCATCTGTGAGTTTTTGCTCATGTTCCTTTGATTTCCCATTCATTTTCTTTGCATGAAAAGTGTTCTCTCATACTTTTTTCTTTGCATGAACAGTGTTCTCTTCTTGCAAACAAGCATAAAACAACATATCGCAAACACATTAACCACGAACATGTCTATAGAAACAAGGTGTTCACCTGCTCTGTTACCCACATACTGCTAGAACACAGCAGAAACCGCAGCAACCAGCAACCATAGCTTGAATGCAAAATCCCTCACTAAAGGCTCCTATAAATTTGTATGGTTCGGCCACGAGTTCAATATTTGAATGTATGGCCTACATTCTAACTCTGGTCACCCTTTTCTCATTTCCAGTGACAATCTTCATGATAAAGTGACAAAAAGGTTTTGGTGACATTGATTACCACATACGTTATCAGACCGACTCTGAACATGTCGTTCCATTTCCCATGCAAATAACTGGCTTTCATGTCCTTTTCACGTTTCTTTTGTTCGCTGTCATTTTACTTGCATTGTTTTTCCCTTCTGTTTTGCTTTCATTCCTGTCATTGCTCCTTTCACTCGCCGTTTGTCTGTGTGTGTGTGTTTCGTACAATTTCCTGTAACTAATGTTCTTTTGATTCTGCTCATGTTTCTTTCAATTCATTTCATTTTCTTGCATGTTCCTTTCATGTTCCCTCCTTTACCTCCTTTACCTCCTTTCAGCCAGTGTTAGCCTGCAAACCCCTCACTAAAGGCTCCCACACATACATTTGCATGGTTCGGCCACGAGTTCAATATATGGATGCATTGGACACATTCTAACTCTGCTCAGCCTTTTGTCATTTCCATTGACAATCTCCCTGAAAAGGTGGTTTTAGGAACATGACCCTAGTTTAAAACCTAGAAGGTTCTTGTTTCATTTCCTTTCATTTTCTGTTCGCTTTCTTTTCAAGTCCCATCATGCATTTCATGACATTTCTTTCCTCTCCATTCCTCTTCCTTTTTTTATTCCTTTCACTTTCCCTCTAGCGTGTCATGTGCTTACATTTTAAATCACCATCTGTGAGTTTTTGCTCATGTTCCTTTGATTTTCCATTCATTTTCTTTGCATGAAAAGTGTTCTCTCATACTTTTCTTTGCATGAACAGTGTTCTCTCATGCTTCTTGCAAACAAGCATAAAACAACATATCGCAAACACATTAACCACGAACATGTCTATAGAAACAAGGTGTTCACCTGCTCTGTTACCCACATACTGCTAGAACACAACAGAAACCGCAGCAACCAGCAACCATAGCTTGAATGCAAAATCCCTCACTAAAGGCTCCAAAACATAAATTTGTATGGTTTGGCCACGAGTTCAATATTTGAATGTATGGCCTACATTCTAACTCTGGTCACCCTTTTCTCATTTCCAGTGACAATCTTCATGATAAAGTGACAAAAAGGTTTTGGTGACATTGATTACCACATACGTTATCAGACCTTCCGACTCTGAACATGTCGTTCCATTTCCCATGCAAATAACTGGCTTTCATGTCCTTTTCACGTTTCTTTTGTTCGCTGTCATTTTACTTGCATTGTTTTTCCCTTCCGTTTTGCTTTCATTCCTTTCATTGCTCCTTTCACTTTCCGTTTGTCTGTGTGTGTGTTTCGTACAATTTCCTGTAATTAAAGTTCTTTTGATTCTGCTCATGTTTCTTTCAATTCATTTCATTTTCTTGCATGTTCCTTTCATGTTCCCTCCTTTACCTCCTTTACCTCCTTTCAGCCAGTGTTAGCCTGCAAACCCCTCACTAAAGGCTCCCACACATATACATTTGCATGGTTCGGCCACGAGTTCAATATTTGGATGCATTGGACACATTCTAACTCTGCTCAGCCTTTTGTCATTTCCATTGGCAATCTCCATTGTAAGGCGGTTTTAGGGACATGACCCTAGTTTAAAACCTAGAAGGTTCTTGTTTCGATTCCTTTCATTTTCTGTTCGCTTTCTTTTCAAGTCCCATCATGTTCCTGACATTTCCTTTCGTCTCCTTTCTTTGTCCTTTTTTTTCCTTTCACTTTCCCTTCTAGCGTGTCATGCGCTTACATTTTAAATCATCTTCTGTGAGTTTTTGCTCATGTTCCTTTGATTTCCCATTCGTTTTCTTTGCGTGAGAAGTGTTCTCTCATGCTCCTTGCAAACAACTAAAAAAAGAAAACCTGTCGCAAACACATTAGCCACAAACATGTCTATAGAAACAAGGTGTTCACCTGCTCTGTTAACCACATACTGCTAGAACACAGCAGAAACCGCAGCAACCAGCAACCATAGCTTGAATGCAAAATCCCTCACTAAAGGCTCCTATAAATTTGTATGGTTTGGCCACGAGTTCAATATTTGAATGTATGGGCCACATTCTAACTCTGGTCACCCTTTTCTCATTTCCAGTGACAATCTTCATGATAAAGTGACAAAAAGGTTTTGGTGACATTGGTTACCACATACGTTATCAGACCTTCCGACTCTGAACATGTCGTTCCATTTCCCATGCAAATAACTGGCTTTCATGTCCTTTTCACGTTTCTTTTGTTCGCTGTCATTTTCCTTGCATTGTTTTTTCCCTTCCGTTTTGCTTTCATTCCTTTCATTGCTCCTTTCACTTTCCGTTTGTCTGTGTGTGTGTTTCGTACAATTTCCTGTAATTAATGTTCTTTTGGTTCTGTTCATGTTTCTTTCAATTCATTTCATTTTCTTGCATGTTCCTTTCATGTTCCCTCCTTTACCTCCTTTACCTCCTTTCAGCCAGTGTTAGCCTGCAAACCCCTCACTAAAGGCTCCCACACATACATTTGCATGGGTCGGCCACGAGTTCAATATTTGGATGTATCGGGCACATTCTAACTCTGCTCAGCCTTTTGTCATTTCCATTGGCAATCTCCATTGTAAGGCGGTTTTTGGAACATGACCCTAGTTTAGTCACCAAACATTCAAACCTAGAAGGTTCTTGTTTCGATTCCTTTCATTTTCTGTTCGCTTTCTTTTCAAGTCCCATCATGTTCCTGACATCTCCTTTCGTCTCCTTTCCTTGTCCTTTCTTTTTTCCTTTCACTTCCCCTTCTAGCGTGTCATGCGCTTACATTTTAAATCATCTTCTGTGAGATTTTGCCCGTGTTCCTTTGATTTCCCATTCATGTTCTTTGCGTGAGAAGTGTTCTCTCATGCTCCTTGCAAACAACTAAAAAAAAGAAAACATGTCGCAAACACATTAGCCACAAACATGTCTATAGAAACAAGGTGTTCACCTGCTCTGTTACCCACATACTGCTAGAACACAGCAGAAACCGCAGCAACCAGCAACCATAGCTTGAATGCAAAATCCCTCACTAAAGGCTCCTATAAATTTGTATGGTTTGGCCACGAGTTCAATATTTGAATGTATGGGCCACATTCTAACTCCGGTCACCCCTTTCTCATGTCCAGTGACAATCTTCATGATAAAGTGACAAAAAGGTTTTGGTGACATTGGTTATCACATACGTTATCAGACCTTCCGACTCTGAACATGTCGTTCCATTTCCCATGCAAATAACTGGCTTTCATGTCCTTTTCACGTTTCTTTGTTCGCTGTCATTTTACTTGCATTGTTTTTCCCTCCCGTTTTGCTTTCATTCCTGTCATTGCTCCTTTCACTTTCCGTTTGTCTGTGTGTGTGTTTCGTACAATTTCCTGTAATTAATGTTCTTTTGATTCTGCTCATGTTTCTTTCAATTCATTTTATTTTCTTGCATGTTCCTTTCATTTTGCCTCCTTTACCTCCTTTACCTCCTTTCAGCCACTGTTAGCCTGCAAACCCCTCACTAAAGGCTCCCACACATACATTTGCATGTGTCGGCCACGAGTTCAATATTTGGATGTATTGGGCACATTTGAACTCTGCTCAGCCTTTTGTCATTTCCATTGGCAATCTCCATTGTAAGGCGGTTTTAGGAACATGACCCTAGTTTAGTCACCAAACATTCAAACCTAGAAGGTTCTTGTTTCGATTCCTTTCATTTTCTGTTCGCTTTCTTTTCAAATCCCATCATGTTCCTGACATCTCCTTTCGCCTCCTTTCCTTGTCCTTTCTTTCTTCCTTTCACTTTCCCTTCTAGCATGTCATGTGCTTACATTCTAAATCATCTTCTGTGAGATTTTGCCCGTGTTCCTTTGATTTCCCATTCATGTTCTTTGCGTGAGAAGTGTTCTCTCATGCTCCTTGCAAACAACTAAAAAAAAGAAAACATGTCGCAAACACATTAGCCACAAACATGTCTATAGAAACAAGGTGTTCACCTGCTCTGTTACCCACATACTGCTAGAACACAGCAGAAACCGCAGCAACCAGCAACCATAGCTTGAATGCAAAATCCCTCACTAAAGGCTCCAAGACATAAAAGCGCCTTTTTTTTAATGCAACATCAAGATCATGTTAAGCCAACCATGCTTATGTCACATTCTAACTCTCAAGTGTGTTTTGTCATAACCAATGCTCATATGCATGATTTGATAACATAATTTGACATAGTTTAACAGTTGGTGGACGCATTCTAACTCTGAACCCCCCAAAAATCTCACGAGATTGCTCATCTTATTTTTAACATGTCACCAAAATCGCATTCTAACTTTCAGTCCGTCAGTATATTTCTTCTTTATTCTACTCTTCTCTAGGGAATTTAAGGTGCTCTCCTCTGCTCTGCTCGACTCTACTCTTCCGTATTCTTCTCTACATTACTCTGCTATACTCTAATCTTCTCTACTAGTTTTCTCTACTATACTCTCTGCTCTAACTCTACTCTACTCTACCTCCACCTCTAGTGATCTCTTAGCGCAAGTGTTTCTGGGCTAGTGAGAATGAAACGCAAAAGCCCACTGGACACAATGATCTTTGGGTTAGCAAAAATATGATTTCATGATCTCTTAAGGCGCATGGCAACTGGACACAATGATCTCTGGGCTAGTAAGAATGTGACTTTATGATCTCTTAGGGCACGTGCCAACTGGACACAATGATCTTTGGGCT
The DNA here is from genome assembly GCA_947184155.2 of Cladocopium goreaui. Taxonomy (NCBI): domain Eukaryota; class Dinophyceae; order Suessiales; family Symbiodiniaceae; genus Cladocopium; species Cladocopium goreaui. Next base: position 129,255 of record CAMXCT020006057.1, on the reverse strand, counting down.
AGTGAGAATGTCACTTCATCATCCCTTAAGGCACATGCCAACTGGACACAACGATCTTTGGGCTAGCAAGAATATGATTTCATGATCTCTTAAGGCGCATGGCAACTGGACACAATGATCTCTGGCTAGTGAGACTGTGACTTCATGATCTCTTAGGGGACGTGCCAACTCTCTCAAGGAACATGCCAACTGGACACACTGATCTTACACAATGATCTCTGGGCTAGTGAGACTGTGACTTCATGATGTCTTAGGGCACGTGCCAACTCTCTCAAGGCACATGCCAACTGGACACAATGATCTTTGGGCTAGTAAGAATGTGACTTCATGATCTCTTAGGGCACATGCCAACTGGACACAATGATCTTTGGGCTAGTAAGAATGTGACTTCATGATCTCTTAAGGCGCATGCCAACTGGACACATTGATCTTTGGGCTAGTGAGAATAAAATTATCCGTAACTCTGAGTTTCCTCCATGAAACTTCCTTTGATAAATAAAATAATTCGGAATTATCAGCAAGTAATATGTAAGAGTGGCAAAAATCCAATAATTACTTTACCCATCAGTCTCACGGCCTGTCCAAAGCTTTATATATCACAAACCTAGAAGTAAAATTACTCTACTTCGTGTGATCCCCACCATGACATTTATACATTTTGTTACTGGCAAATCTTCTGGCATTCTATCTGACATATCTTCTGGCATTCTATCTGGCATATCTTCTGGCATTCTATCTGGCATATCTTCTGGCAATTTCTGGCATATGTTCAAACTGATTGCTTCAAACTTTGCCACCTGCAAAGTAAGAAGTGGCATTGCCCCGGTCACTCTACCACACACGCGCGAGTTTGCAAGTAATATATAACATACTTGTCTGACATTCTTTCTAACTTTCTTCTGCACATTCTTTGTCCCATCTCTTCCTACATGAGGTCCGGCAGGGAACACTTGGCGTGGATACTCGCGGTTGAGGTCCGGCAGGGAACACTGGGCGTGGATGGTCGTGGTTGAGGTCCGGCAGGGAACACTGGGCGGGGATGGTCGTGGTTGAGGTCCGGCAGGGAACACTGGGCGTGGATGGTCGTGGTTGAGGTCCGACAGAGAACACTGTGCGTCGAGGGTCGCGGTTGAGCAGGAGGAGGAGGAGAGGAGAGGAGGAGAGGAGCAGGCAACTGACATAAAATCTAACAACCCTCACCTGGCAGGTGGGGAAAAACACACAAATTACATATAAAATCCAGAACATAAAGCAAAAAACAATTTCCTCCTAAAAACAACTACTTGCTGTTCTGTCAGAATGGCAGCAATAAATTCAACATCAAACAGCTCATTCTTAAATAAAATTTTTGTGACGTCATTTGGCTTACTCAGGTCACCTGCAAATCCACAAATGTCGCAAATGATGCTTCTGACCGTCGTGTCAAACCTCTTCCACACAGCAACGACTTTTTCAGAGACGAAGTGATTAAGGCCTTCAGCCTTCAACTAGGAATGACAAGGATAACGACAAGAAGTTGGCTTAATGAACCCCCCTGATCTGCCTGCAAGTAGACGGTGCCTGCATTTCCAACCACGGTGGCCCAGCCTGGCCGAAGGCCGAATTCGTCTACACTTTGCACACACCATCCATGCCCCAACAGGGAATAAACGGCACACGCCAACCACCACCACTACATGCTGCTTTTCTCGCTGCTCACCGCAGTCAGCTATGGCTATGGAGTTGGATGAGGCTGTGCATGAACTGCACCTGGAGGAGGCGCAAAGGAATCGGAATCCGGCGCGAGTTTTTCCAATTTTTCCTCATCTTCATTTGTCTTCAAGAATTCGGGGGACGAACCATTCCTGGCCTCCTCTCTGCAAAGCTGGTGATGAACTTTGTCGTAAATCCGAGAGAACATCACCACTGTCTTTGAGCTCCTGTCTACCACAGCATAATTGCCTCAGTCCATAAGCAGTCCGAAAAGGTGAAGGTGGACTAGAAAATCACAAGCGCTATCCAAATTGAACCAAGCCTCTCAGAGGCTGACCCAGTGATGCTTTGGGAATCTGGAAGGTGTTACCAGTAAGCATTGAAGGCAGATATTTGGATGATGCTTTATATCGCCCAGAACACAGCCAACACGTCCCAGATCACCCGGGAGTTGAATCGATTTGTTTGGGATTCCATGGTCGAATTCAATCTTCAGAATGTGAGTAGCTGTAGCTGCTTGGCTGATCCTTGGCTGGTGTCAAGGTACAGAGTTTTCCCGACAGGCGCGACGGCAGGCCCTGGAAGCCCTTGAGGCGCTGGTCGTTTTTTTCCACGAAGAATTGGGAGACGTGTCCTGCAAGTCCTGCCGTTCCAAAACGTTACGAAATCATCCGGAAAACCAGAAAAAACATGAAGGTCAAAAAGCACAGTCTGCTGTTGCCATCTGTTGTAATCTTCAGTTGTCGCTATGGCACACTAACAACAAACTGACATTACTTTTGACCTCTGTCCGCCGCTCCTCCAGTGTGGACCACTACTGAATCTTCTCTGGTGCCCCTGGACCAGGTGTGAAACGCCTGCGCCACTACAAGAGTCCAGCAAGAATTCAATGCCACCATGCAAAAAACGCTTAGCCAGTTGAATTCAGAAAAGCTTAGCAGCAACAGCTTTGAGGACCCTGTCTGTTGGATGATGGTGCCGTTCAAGGTAAACGAAAGTTACATTTTTAAATCCACACGCAGTTGAAACCAGGTCTTGTGAACATGTCATACTGCCACAAAAGGATCCCTAACAATTCTGCTTAGCACCTTGCGAAGGAGAGCAGTGCCGATGTTTCCATTGGCCGTCTTCCTTCGCAACAGATCCTGGAACGAAGACCCATGATCTCTGATCTTCGCCTGGTGATACAAATATATATATATATAATATATACAAGTAGAGCCCGGGCAAGCCGGGTGACGGAAGTTTCGAGAGAGGGAAGAACCTAATAAAGACAAGGGAGAGCTTATAGGAACAGCGCCTGACCCCCTGGCTGGCACAGCCGTTGACTGCGTGATCTCTTGGGAATCTTTCTCCTTGACATTTCTTGCTCTCGACATGATGTCATCGCTGTATCTTGAAACCGAGGTCGTTTCAGCCGCTTTCCGCTTTCTCTTGGCATCCTTATCTTTGGGCGTCTCTTTTTCTGGGCACCTGCTTCTCTTGACATTTTCTTCTCTCCACATCTCATTCTCTTGACGCGGTTTTCGCTTGGCACCATTTTTCTTGTTTCCTATTGTTTCGCAGTTTTATTTTGAGACCTCTTTCTGTTAAAATGGTTTCCTTTGACGCCTTCTGTCTTGACATCTCCTTTGTGTTGAGGCCATTGTTTATTCTCACATCTCTTTCTTTGGATATCTTCGTACCTTGCGAACAAAATTATCCTGTGTAGCATTGTGTAGCACAAAGCCCTTCCTGTACCACAAAATACCTTCCAAAAGTATTTCCCAGTACTACTTCGTACTACAAGGCTTGCACAAAGTACTTCCCAGTACTACTTCATACTACAAAGCTTGCACAAAGTACTTCCCAGTACTACACTACTTCGTACTACAAAGCTTGCACTACGTATTTCCCAGTACTACTTCGTACTACAAAGCTTGCACAAAAGACTTCCCAGTACTACTTCGTCCAGTACTACTTCGTACTTCAAAGCTTGCACAAAGTACTTCCCAGTACTACTTCGTACTACAAAGCTTGCACAAAATACTTCCCAGTACTACTTCGTACTACAAAGCTTGCACAAAAGACTTCCGAGCACTACTTCGTGCTACAGCGCTTGCACAAAGTGCTTCCCAGTACTACTTGGTACTACAGCGCTTGCACAAAGTACTTCCCAGTACTACTTCGTACAACAAAGCTTGCACACAGTACTTCCCAGTACTACTTCGTACTACAAAGCTTGCACAAAGTACTTCCCAGTACTATTTGGTACTACAAAGCTTGCACAAAAGACTTCCCAGTACTACTTCGTACTACAAAGCTTGCACAAAGTACTTCCCAGTACTACTTCGTACTACAAAGCTTGCACAAAGTACTTCCCAGTACTATTTGGTACTACAAAGCTTGCACAATGTTCTTCCCAGGTTTTGGAGCTGCAAGTTCCGTGTAAAAGTTTCTCGGACAATGCGAATGCTTTCGTGTCTACAAGCTTGTGTGTGTAAAAACTTTCTCTGTGTAAGAGCTTCTGTGTGCAAAAAACTTCCATGAATAAAAGCTTCTGTGTGTATGCACTTTTCTGTGTCAAAAGCTTCTGTGTGCAAAAACTGTTGTGCCAAAAAACTTTTCTGTGTAAAAGCTTTGCTGTGTAAAAGCTTCTGTGTGTAAAAGCTCTTGTGTGTGTAAAGCTTCCGTGTGCAAAAGCTTTGCTGTGTAAAAGCTTTTGTGTGTGTGTAAAGCCTCCGTGTGCAAAAGCTTTGCTGTGTAAAAGCTTTTCTGTGTGTAAAGCTTCCATGTGCAAAGCTTCTGTGCGTAAAGCTTCTGTGTAAAAGCTTCTGTGTGTAAAAGCTTTGGTGTCTAAAAGCTTTTCTGTGTTAAGGCTTCTGTGTGCACAAGCTTCTGTGCGTGAACCTTCTGTGTGTAAAAGCTTCTGTGTGTAAAAGCTTTTGTGTCTAAAGCTCTAAATTTTGTGCGAAAGCTTCTGAGTGTAAAACCTTTTGTGTCTAAAAGCTTTTTTGTGTGTAAAGCTTCTGTGTGCAAAAGCTTCTGTGTGTCAAAGCTTCTGTGTGTAAAAGCTTTTCTGTGTGTAAAAGCTTCCGCGGCAAAAAGTTCTGCGTGTATAAGCTTGGCTGTGTCAAAACTTTGTAGTACGAAGTAGTACTGGGAAATACTTTGTGCAAGCTTTGTAGTACGAAGTAGTATTGGGAAGTACTTTGTGCAAGCTTTGTAGTACGAAGTAGTACTGGGAAGTACTTTGTGCAAGCTTTGTAGTACGAAGTAGTACTGGGAAGTCTTTTGTGCAAGCTTTGTAGTACGAAGTAGTACTGGGAAATACGTAGTGCAAGCTTTGTAGTATGAAGAAGTACTGGGAAGTACTTTGTGCAAGCTTTGTAGTACGAAGTAATACTGGGAGGTCTTTTGCGCAGCTTTGTAGTACGAAGTAGTACTGGGAAGTACTTTGTGCAAGCTTTGTAGTACGAAGTGCTACTGGGAAGTATTTTGTGCAAGCTTTGTAGTACGAAGTAATACTGGGAAGTCTTTTGTGCAAGTTTTGTCGAAAGAAGTAGTACTGGGAAGTACTTTGCGCAAAAGCTTTGCAGTACGAAGTAGTACTATGTAGTACTGGCATACTGGCATGTACGAAGGTAGTACTGGGAAGTCTTTTGTGCAAGCTTTGTTGTACGAAGTAGTACTGGGAAGTACTTTGTGCAAGCTTTGTAGTACAGAATAGTACTGGGAAGTACTTTGTGCAAGCTGTTGCTAGGAAGTAGTACTGGCATACTGGCATGTACTAAGTAGTACCGGGAAGTCTTTTGTGCAAGCTTTGTAGTACGAAGTAGTACTGGGAAGCACTTTGTGCAACCTTTGTAGTACGAAGTAGTAATGGGAAATACTTTGTGCAAGCTTTGTTGTACGAAGTAGTACTGGGAAGTACTTTGTGCAAGCTTTGTAGTACGAAGTAGTACTGGGAAGTACTTTGTGAAAGCTTTGTAGTACAGAATAGTACTGGGAAGTACCTTGTGCAAGCTGTTGCTAGGAAGTAGTACTGGCATACTGGCATGTACGAAGTAGTACCGGGAAGTCTTTTGTGCAAGCTTTGTAGTACGAGTCGCCAAAGCAAAAACAAATTGAAGCAAGGAATTTTAAAGGAATTTTATAAAAGGGAAATCACCAGCACCAAAATTTACGAAACTCTGCTGACAAACCACTATCGCAAACTTGATGCAGCCACTCTAATACGATTTACGATGTCCAGCTGCAAAAGACAATAGTATTACGCACGCAGCCGCAGCACCAAGCAACTTTGACGCAGCCATTACATGGCGATCTGCAGAGATTGAGTGATTTGCAAAACACAACACAACTACTACGCGCAAAAGCGTTAGAAATTGCAGCCATTCCTCTGCGATCTCCACAACGAGGACGCGCCCGAGCGAAACCGAGCAATGAGCCGCACCCGTCGCACAGACGAGGTTCCCTCGATCGACGCCGGGAGCCACTTATGTGAAAACAAAGAATTTTGTGCGATTCCTAAAGCCCAAACATCACCTTGACACAGCAGTTCCACTGCCATCTGCAATCACTGCCTTGCAAATCACACTACTACTGCGTCGACCAAGGCGGCAATCCACAACATGGATGCAGCCATTACAATACGATCTGCAGGCCTGAATTGTACTTTACAATGGAGGATGCGTCCGAGCGCGCGCCGGACCCGTCGCACAGACAAGGTTCCCAACATCGACGCCGGGAGCCACTTTGTGCGAGAAAACACAGGGTTTCGTGCGATTCCTAACGCCCAAACATCATTTACTCACTAGTACTTACTACTATTTATTACTACCCACTACTACCTACTACTACCTGCTACTACCTGCTACTACCTGCTACTACCTGCTACTGCCTGCTACAACCTACTACTTACTACTTACTACTACTTCTCTACTTGCTACTTGCTACTTACTACTTACTATTTACTTCTTAGCAAACTAACTACCTACCTAACTAACAACCTACTTAACTAACTAACTAACTAACTAACTAACTAAACTAACTAACTAACTAACTAACTAACTAACTAAACTAACTAAACTAACTAAACTAACATACTAACATACTAACTAACTAACTAACTAACTAACCAACTAACTAACTAACTTACTAACTAACAAACAAACAAACTAACTTAATAACTAACAAACAAACAAACTAACTAACTAACTAACATACTAACTAGCAAACTAACTAACTTAATAACTAACAAACAAACAAACAAACAAACAAACTAACTAACTAACTAACTAACATACTAACTAGCAAACTAACTAACTAACTAACATACATACATACTAACTAACTAACTAACTTACATACATACATACATACAAACTAACTAACAAACTGACTGACTAACTAACTAACTAACTAACCAACTAACTAACTAACATACTAACTAACTAACTAACGAACGAACTAACTAACTAACTGACTGACTAACTAACATACATACTAACTAACTAACTAACAAACTAACAAACAAACTAACTAACTAAACTAACTAAACTAACTAAACTAACTAAACTAACATACTAACATACTAACTAACTAACTAACTAACTAACTAACTAACTAACTAAACTAACTAAACTAACTAAACTAACATACTAACATACTAACATACTAACTAACTAACTAACTGACTAACTAACTGACTGACTAACTAACTAACTAACATACTAACTAACTAACTAACTGACGAACTAACTGACTGACTAACTAACTAACTAACATACTAACTAACTAACTAACTAACATACTAACTAACATACTAACTAACATACTAACTAACATACTAACTAACTAACTCACTCACTCACTAACTAACTAGCTAACTAACTAACTAACATATTAACTAGCTAACTAGCTAACTACCTAACTAACTAACTAACATGTTAACTAACTAACTGACTAGCTAGCTAACTAGCTAACTAACTAACTAACTAACCAACTAACTAACTAAACTAACTAACTGACTGACTAACTAACTAACTAACTAAGTAACTAACTAACTAACTAAGTAACTAACTAACTAACTAACTAACTAAACTAACTAAACTAACTAACTAACTAACTAACTAACTAACTAACTAACTAACTAAACTAACTAAACTAACTAAACTAACTAAACTAACTAAACTAACTAAACTAACTAAACTAACTAAACTAACTAAACTAACTAAACTAACTAAACTAACTAAACTAACTAAACTAACTAAACTAACTAAACCTAAACTAACTAAACCTAAACTAACTAAACCTAAACTAACTAAACCTAAACTAACTAAACTAACTAAACTAACTAAACTAACTAAACTAACTAAACTAACTAAACTAACTAAACTAACTAAACTAACTAAACTAACTAAACTAACTAAACTAACATACTAACATACTAACATACTAACATACTAACAAACTAACTAACTAACTAACTAACTAACTAAACTAACTAAACTAACATACTAACATACTAAAATACTAACTAACTAACTAACTAACTAACTAACTAACATAGTAACTAACTAACCAACCAACCAACTAACTAACTAACTAACGAACGAACTAACTAACTAACTAACGGACTAACTAACTAGTTAGCTAGCTAGCTAGCTACACATCACTACTCCCTCCATCTCTAATTTCCCCTATCCAGTATTTTCCGTACAACGGAGTTCAGACTACTAAACGTCCTTTGATAACTATATACAATTATATATAGCTATATATATATATACAAATCAAAGTTTCTTGGCAATTGTTGTGTAAGTGAAACAAAGAGCTAGGAGTACGGGTGGTAACTTACGCCACAACCTATAATCTTACCCCACCGCATGGCACACAGCTTACCCCACAACCTAAAGAACTTGTGCCATAGCCAAATCACCACGGCACACCAACACCTATCCATATATGTGCACATTGTTTTCATGAAATTCCTATGCACACTGCAACGCTTTGTGCTGTTTGTTATCTGTCTTAAACCTGACACAAAGCGTTGTAAACCGCATGGCACACCATCAACTTGACCTCTAGAAGACCAGGAGTTCTACATGTCATGCGGACTCTCATTCCTACCCTGGGAACCATATACTCACAAAACGCTCTTCCCAGTGGCACACCAGGAACATTCCAGCACTGAACAACACAGCACAATGGCACTGAGATATTCAAGGTACCGCTTGACAGCGTGATTTTTACGAGATCCGCACAAGGTCTTTACGAGATCTGTACGAGATCCGGATTTTGCAAGGCAAAGCAGCAGGGATCTTTTCTACTCTTCCCTTCTCTGCTCTACGCCTCTCTAATCACCTCTACTCTTCAATATCTTCAATTCGATTCTCTTCTCGACTCTACTCTTCTACTGCTCTCCTCTGTGTGAGTCAAGCTATCGAGAAGCCATCCCATGAGTTTCTATCTCAAAAAGAATATGTCTCAAACACATTCAAAAACATGCGTGCCCCTGCAAAGTGTTAGAAAAATCAATGCCACAATCAGTTACTTTACTTCGTGTGATCCCCACCATGACATTTATACATTTTCTTACTGGCAAATCTTCTGGCATTCTATCTGACATATCTTCTGACATTCTATTTGGCATTCTATCTGGCATATCTTCTGGCATTCTATCTGGCATATCTTCTGGCATATCTTCTGGCATTCTATTTGGCAAATCTTCTGGCATTCTATCTGGCATATCTTCTGGCATGCTCTATCTTCTGGATTCAATCGGCATTCTATCGGCATATCTTCTGGCATATTTCTGGCATATTTTCTGGCATTCTAGGGCTGGCAATCTGGCATATCTTCTGGCATCTTCTGGCATATCTTCTGGGCATATCTTCTGGCTATTTTCTGGCATTCTATCTCTTTCTGGCAATCTGGATCTTCTGGCATATTACTGGCATTCTATCTGGCATATCTTCTGGCATTATCTGACATATCTTCTGGCATTCTATCTGGCATTCTATTGCAATCTATTGGCATTCTATTGGCATATCTTCTGGCATATCTTCTGGCATCTTTCTGACATTCTTTCTAACTTTCTTCTGCACATTCTTTGTCCCATATCTTCCACATAGGTCCGGCAGGGAACACTGGGCGCGGATGGTCGTGGGTGAGGTCCGGCAGGGAACACTGGGCGTGGATGGTCGTGGTTGAGGTCCGGCAGGGAACACTGGGCGTGGATGGTCGTGGTTGAGGCCCGGCAGGGAACACTGGGCGGGGATGGTCGTGGTTGAGGTCCGGCAGGGAACACTGAGCGTGGATGGTCGTGGTTGAGGTCCGGCAGGGCACACTGGGCGTGGATGGTCGTGGTTGAGGTCCGACAGAGAACACTGTGGATCGCGGGTCGCAGTTGGACGAGGACGACGAGGACGACGAGGACGACAAGGACGACAAGGAGGACGAGGAGGAGGCAGGAGGCAGGAGGCGGCAGGAGGAGGAGGCAACTGACATAAAATCTAACAACCCTCACCTGGCAGGTGGGGAATTGATTCATCCAGTAGGAATGACATGTATATCATGGACTTCCCAACGGCACACCGTTTGCGGCACAAGAAGACAACCGCGGCACAAGTTACCACCCTGACCCAGTACAGCAGCGTCAACAATCCCGGGTTTGGCAGCGTGGTTGATCCATTTTAATCAATACAGTAGGTTGGGATTAAGTCCTTGTGGCTTCTCTTATGAAAAGATGCATGCATCAGAGTACATCATGGACTTGTGGAGGGTCCTACATATTTAAACTTGCCTGAACATGTACAGTATCCCTGGCTGAAGCCCTCCTTGTTTTGGCCAGGCCGGTTGAGCTGGTCATACCTGGGCAGATTGGCAAGGTTTTTGAATCAGGTCATTCCCCTTTCGGAACCAACTGCCTTGTCTAATGGACACACCGCAACCTGTTTCCCATCGGCAAGGCGCCATTTCTTGAACTCCTTCAGAGACTCCAGGATCGCCGGGTGCTTCGGCGTAGCCGCCAGGAACCTTTGCTGCGTGTAACGATTCAAAGTCAGGAGCTGCCCGTCATACGTCACATCCTTCAGGTCCCATTCTGATTCGAAAAGGCATTCGAAACGTGTGGATCAACATGTGAACCAAATGATCTATATGCCTACATCGGGGTATTTGCTGAAACGACAACCACCAATCTATCGCCCCATGTGTTACGGATCCTCATTCCAACACGCCCAGAGACGCTTGGAAGTAATTCTTCCCGTCATCAGCGATCACCTGAGTCAGGTACAGACCATGCGTCGCTGACTCCGGCCTAACACCCACCCCAACTTCGGATTCATGTGGATCCAAAACTTGTTTTTTTCCAACACAAGAATTGTAGATGATTGTAGTAGTTACAACTATCTCCCTAACCCTGGAAGGCCCCAGAAATCGTTACAACTAGTTACAACTAAGCCCCTAGGAGTCCCCAGATATAGTTACAACTAGTTACAACCAACCCCCTAACCCTGGAAGGCCCCAGAAATAGGTACAACTAGTTACAACTAACTCTCTATCTGTATGTATCTGTAGTACATAGACAAAGCACCAAAAGTCGTCGGACTTCCAATGGACCCGAAAAATCGGCCCAGGAACAGTTGCGAAGGTGGCTTTGGGCTCCAAGTGCTGCTCCAAGTTGGGCAAAGGAAGGATGTCCTTAGCTTTTCTGGCAATCTGAAACTCACAACGGCACCAGCCGTCACCACACAGCGGGATAATATCAAAGTTTCTAGAACATCAACGTTTTCAAAGTGTGCACTTGCAATGGCTGATTCACATTGTTGACGTCCGTTCAACTTTTTCCCGAGAGCGTCTGAGCGCAGGGTTCTTCCAATAGTGGGGGTCTGTATCTCATCTTCTCATCTTCACACCTTCTCATCTTCACATCTTCTCTCACACCTTCTCATCTTCACATCTTCTCTCACACCTTCTCATCTTCACATCTTCTCTCACACCTCATCTTCACATCTTCTCTCCCACCTTCTCATCTTCACATCTTCTCTCACACCTTCTCATCTTCACATCTTCTCTCCCACCTTCTCATCTTCACATCTTCTCTCCCACCTTCTCATCTTCACATCTTCTCTCACACCTTCTCATCTTCACATCTTCTCTCACACCTTCTCATCTTCACATCTTCTCTCACACCTTCTCATCTTCACATCTTCTCTCACACCTTCTCATCTTCTCTCACACCTTCTCATCTTCACACCCTTCTCTCACACCTTCTCATCTTCACATCTTCTCTCACACCTTCTCATCTTCACATCTTCTCTCACACCTTCTCATCTTCACACCTTCTCTCACACCTTCTCATCTTCACATCTTCTCTCTCTCTCACTCTCTCTCCTTTCTCTCTCCTTTTTCTCTCTCTCGCCTTCTTTATCTTTCTCTCTTTAGGCCGAGGGTGGTACCGGCGGTGAGTCACGAAACGTCAACCCTTTCGCACGAAATGAGGGTCGATCGTCAAAAACTGAGGAAAAATTGCGATTTGACTTGCCCTGGAGCAACCCTTTCGCACGAAATGAGGGTCGATCGTCAAAAACTGAGGAAAAATTGCGATTTTACTTGTGCCGGAGCAACCCTTTCGCACGAAATGAGGGTCGATCGTCAAAACTGAGGAAAAATTGCGATTTGACTTGCCCCGATCAACCTTTCGCCCGAAAATTGAGGTCGATCGGTCCAAAAACTGAGGAAAAACTTGTCTTGTGTGTAAAAGCGTCTGTGTGTAAAAGCGTCTGTGTGTAAAAGCGTCTGTGTGTAAAAGCCTCTGTGTGTAAAAGTGTTTGTGTGTCAAAGCGTCTGTGTGTAAAAGCGTCTGTGTGTAAAAGCGTCTGTGTGTAAAAGTGTTTGTGTGTAAAAGTGTTTGTGTGTAAAAGCCTCTGTGTGTAAAAGCGTCTGTGTGTAAAAGCGTCTGAATGTAAAAGCGTCTGTGTGTAAAAGCGTCTGTGTGTAAAGCGTCTGTGTGTAAAAGTGTTTGTGTGTAAAAGCTTCTGCGTGTAAAAGCGTCTGTGTGTAAAAGCGTCTGTGTGTAAAAGCGTCTGTGTGTAAAAGCGTCTGTGTGCAAAAGCGTCTGTGTGTAAAAGTCTCTGTGTGCAAAAGCGTCTGTGTGTAAAAGCGTCTGTGTGTAAAAGCGTCTGTGTGTAAAAGCGTCTGTGTGTAAAAGCGTCTGTGTGTAAAAGGCTCTGTGTGTAAAAGCGTCTGTGTGTAAAAGTGTCTGTGTGTAAAAGAGCCTATGTGTAACAAGCGTCTGTGTGTAAAAGCGTCTGTGTGTAAAAGCGTCTGTGTGTAAAAGCTTCTGTGTGTAAAAGCTTCTGTGTGTAAAAGCGTCTGTGTGTGTAAAAGTCTCTGTGTAAAAGTGTTTGTGTGTAAAAGTGTTTGTGTGCAAAATCGTCTGTGTAAAAGCGTCTGTGTGTAAAAGTCTCTGTGTGTAAAAGTCTCTGTGTGTAAAAGTCTCTGTGTGCAAAAGCGTCTGTCTGTAAAAAGTTTTGTGTATGAAAAACTTTACAAAAATACGATGCAAACTATTGTCTTGTACTAGTCATATATTGTCTTGATACTACTCTTCTCGTCTGCCTATAATACATCTTTAATATAGTGTCTCCATACTAACAACAGAAGACTCTGCTCCTCTACGCTCTCGGGCCATCCGTCGTCTAGTTTCAAAACTGTGGCCAACTTAGCCTGTCAAGGCATCCCCCAAAACAAGGGCTTTGCCATATATTGCTTGAAAAATGGTCCAGCAACGCGTGACCTCAAACTCCACGGTGTTTTTTTTCGTGTATCTTTCTCCAAATTCCTGTTCAGTTCTCATCTCACAATGGTCCCCTGCTGGTGGCCTTCAAATCTGGTAGTCACCCGCTACATTTCCTTCCAGGCGAACATCTCGCCATGGGACTGTGTCGAAGTAGAAACCACCAAGGCTGTACATCATCACCAAACGGCAAAGGTCTGACTTCACCATGCCCACCTGGCCCAAGTACGAGTCCGCGAGTCCGGAACAAAGCTGGGATGGGGACATACCGGGACCAACTCAGAAGTTGCCCACATACTTATCTTTAACAAAGTTGACATTGACATGATAAACAGATATAAACAGCAGACTATGTTGTTTGCAAATGTTTGAACACATGTGAACACCATGCTCCAATCAAACCACAAAATCGCGCAGGTCCCCAAGATCTGGCTTGACCCGTGAACACGATCTGGCCTTCTCTCGAGCAAAATCCAGGCCCAACGCCTCAGACTCCTGGAAAAAGCTGCTTGGTGAGTCATTCAGCACCTCTTTCCCCAAGAAAAATCAACCAAATGGGAATTCAAGTAGATTCAATTGGTTACATTCTCTCCCAAAGTGTGGAAAAATGCAAAGTGTCGAAGCATCACTGAACTGACCTCGGTCCTCGAGCTGCAACTGTTCGATTCCGGCCTGGCAATCTCCGTCGTCCCAGAAGTGCACGTCCGATGGTCCGAGATCTGGAAACAACTTCACCTGCAGCGCGGTACCATCGCGATGAGCAGCGATCACTGGCAGTCTCTGATCACAGAAGGCTTTTTTTTGATCTGTCAAAACCTATCTCTCTGATGAAGAAGACACATATTAAGAATCAAAGAGTGATCTGCCCAGACATGTCGTGTAGAAGAAGGGAAATTACAATTGAACCGCAAGGGTGACACTCAAATACATTCCGCGGATCCAGGAAACAAACTTGGGAGATTGTGAAAGCAGGTGGAGAGTGACCAGTAGGATGGGAAAAGATTGGGGATTCAAACCCCAAAGTACTGCTGCCAATTTCGGGCCAACAACTTCTGCCGCGCTGAGATTGGCACGATATGTCGCACGTTGTCACGCAGCAGTTTACTCTGCTTATCCTCAGAGACGGTGAAATCCAATCAGTTCAACAATGTGAGTGAAATCCAATCAGTTCAACAATGTGAGGCCCCCAAGATAGCTAAGTTGGTTTATAACTCCAAGAACTATGGTTTATGGTAGTTATAACTATAGTTACTAGGGCTTAAAAACCAACAAACATCACTGGGGGGGCTCACATTGAAGAAAAACTTCTTCAGCTTTCGCTTTTAGTCCCCCCCAGATCTCTCCAAAAAATGGTGCGTTTTCTGTGCTGCCATGAGTCCAAGCTCGCATCTGATGCTTTCAACAGATTGAACTTGTGGTTGAATAGCAACCTGCCAGCATTGCGCTGCTAGGTGGCTTCCAAACGCTTCCCGTTTAGTTTTCGGTCACCTATTCAGGCGCCCGTGCTCGACAAAACAGACCCGTGAAAATGATTATCTCCCCAGTTTTGGATGCTTTCGAGTGACATTTCAAGATCAAATTTCCACCTGTGGCTGCTCCTTTTGAATCTGAGATTTTCACAAAGTTGAACCTCTCAAGTTATGAAAATCGTAAGGTCGAAACTCTCCTGGTTGGTGGTTGACCTATACCCCTCTGAAAAATGATGGAGTTCGTCAATGGGAAGGATTATCCCATATATGAAATGGAAAATAAAACATGTTCCAAACCACCAACCAAATAAACATCCATAAACATCCATCAACATCCATAAACATCATAAATTTCTTTGAACCTGTGACTTGAAGTTTGTTCCAAATTCCAATGGTGCCCCCTGAAAATCACCATCCACGCCTCCTGGGAATAGGCGACGGTTGCAAGGAACCCATCCTTAGCATCGATCCGGCCATTGGGATCTCTGGAGGCATCAATGGATATACATATATTATGGAATGTAATGGAATGGAATGGAATGTAATGGAAAGTAATTCAATGGAATGTAATGGAATGTCATGGAATCTAATGGAATGGAATGTAATGGAAAGTAATTCAATGGAATGTAATGGAATGTCATGGAATCTAATGGAATGGAATGTAATGGAATGTCATGGAATGTCATGGAATGTCATGGAATCTAATGGAATGTCATGGAATCTAATGGAATGTAATGGAATGTCATGGAATGTCATGGAATCTAATGGAATGGAATGTAATGGAAAGTAATTCAATGGAATGTAATGGAATGTCATGGAATCTAATGGAATGGAATGTAATGGAAAGTAATTCAATGGAATGTAATGGAATGTCATGGAATCTAACGGAATGGAATGTAATGGAATGTCATGGATCTAATGAACGGAATTGTTGTAATGGGTGGTCAGGAATGTCATGGAAATGTATGGCAATCTAATGGAATGGAAGTAATGGAAAGAATTCAACGGAATGTCGGACTGTCATGAATCTAATGGGAAGGAATGGAAATTAATGTCAGGATGTTTTTTTTTCATGAACTAATGGAAAGTACTGTAAGGTAATGGAATGTAATGGAATGTAATGGAAAGTAATTCAATGGAATGTAATGGAATGTCATGGAATCTAATGGAATGGAATGTAATGGAATGTCATGGAATGTCATGGAATCTAATGGAATGGAATGTAATGGAAAGTAATTCAATGGAATGTAATGGAATGTCATGGAATCTAATGGAATGGAATGTAATGGAATGTCATGGAATGTCATGGAATGTCATGGAATCTAATGGAATGGAATGTAATGGAAAGTAATTCAATGGAATGTAATGGAATGTCATGGAATCTAATGGAATGGAATGTAATGGAATGTCATGGAATGTCATGGAATCTAATGGAAAGTAATGTAATGTAATGTAATGGAAAGTAATCCAATGGAATGTAATGGAATGTCATGGAATCTAATGGAATGGAATGTAATGGAATGTCATGGAATGTCATGGAATCTAATGGAATGGAACGTAATGGAAAGTAATTCAATGGAATGTAATGGAATGTCATGGAAAGTAATTCAATGGAATGTAATGGAATGTCATGGAATCTAATGGAATGGAATGTAATGGAATGTAATGGAATGTCATGGAATGTCATGGAATCTAATGGAATGGAATGTAATGGAAAGTAATTCAATGGAATGTAATGGAATGTCATGGAATCTAATGGAATGGAATGTAATGGAAAGTAATTCAATGGAATGTAATGGAATGTCATGGAATCTAACGGAATGGAATGTAATGGAATGTCATGGAATGTCATGGAATCTAATGGAAAGTCATGTAATGTAATGGAATGTAATGTCATGGAATGTCATGGAATCTAATGGAATGGAACGTAATGGAAAGTAATTCAATGGAATGTAATGGAATGTCATGGAATCTAATGGAATGGAATGTAATGGAAAGTAATTCAATGGAATGTAATGGAATGTCATGGAATCTAATGGAATGGAATGTAATGGAAAGTAATTCAATGGAATGTAATGGAATGTCATGGAATGTCATGGAATCTAAAAGTAATGTAATGTAATGGAATGTAATGGAATGTCATGGAATGTAATGGAATGTCATGGAATGTCATGGAATCTAAAGGAAAGTAATGTAATGTAATGGAATGTAATGGAATGTCATGGAATGTCATGGAATCTAATGGAAAGTAATGTAATGTAATGGAATGTAATGGAATGGAATGTAATGGAATGTCATGGAATCTAATGGAATGGAATGTAATGGAAAGTAATGTAATGTAATGGAATGTTAATGGAATGGAATGTCATGGAATGGAATGTAATGAACATCTTCTCAACCCCACTCTGCCAAATTCAGCTGACCCAGAACAAGCAGACTTTGTACTTCTAAAATATTTGCAGCTAATACTGTAGCCACTTTCAACCCGTGCAGTGGGAAAATCAGGGAAATGCATCGATCAAGATGTCCTGATCGCAGTGCCAGGCTTCAACGGATGGGGGGCTTCGGTCGCTGAACTGGGACCCTTCAAGGAGAAGACCTGTGCCATCTCACTGAAATCGGATGTCGACTCCGCAATGACAAAGATGGTTGAGATCCACCCATTTAGATACCAACCCTGGATTAATAAACCCCGTTTACGGTGTTTAATTGGGAGGGTACCATTTAACTTCAGATTATGACTATTGGAGGAGTACCCCCCTAATTAGCTGAAAATTCGGGAAATCCCTGACGATGAATGGCCCCTTCTTGCCACAACTTAAGTTTCAATCTGACACAAAAATCTCAAGCCCATTTGGCATCCAAAGCATCATTGACCGAAAAAAAATGACCTACCCTGCCTCTGGTTCATGTGTGGATTTTTCGGACTCCATCGCGGATGTCGACGACGAAATGGGCGTGACCGATGGCGAATTGATAGATGCCACAGCATTGGTCAATTGCCCTTGGAGGTCAAACATCTTCCCGGTGTTAAAACTGGATGGTTTGTCCCATTTTGTCCCGATTTTTTCTGGTGTGGCCATGAAGGAGACTCAAGAGTCAAAATGATAAATGTATATGAATGTCACTTGTGCAGGAATGTGGCGCTGCAACGGTGGAATTTGGTGGTGGGATGTGGTGGGTATTCGCCAAAATGGAGCACCCAAAGCATGTTGGCTATCGAAATTGGTCCAAGATCCAAGCAGATTACCCAAAAAGTGTGAGGAGGATGTGAAGCCAAGGGACTCAAGATGCTCTGGAAGTTCGTTATCTGGCCATCATCTGGATCTGGCATGGCTCAGCTGCTGCGATAAAGAAACTCCAGTGGGCAGTCAAACCAAACAAAATTGAAAAAACACCTCAACACAGGAAAGAAACTTCGAAGTGCAACCGGCTGCAGACGGGATTTTGTCTGACAGCTTTCAAGACTTGGGCAGAAGTGGATAGAATCTCCTAGGAGTGTTGCACAGCCTCTCAAATCGGCTGCTCATTGGGTAATGTGAAGATGCAAGCTAGATTAAGGCCTCAAAAAGGTGTATCAATGGTGGTTAATCCGAAACTATCCATAGGTAGGACGCTATTTTAACTTCTAACATCCCACCCAAAAACATCGTCCGGCCTGCGGAGGGTTCTATGGATGCATCCTGAGGGAGGAAGATGACGAAAACCACTGGTTGCGTTGCTATTCGGTAAAGCATGGTATAGCATCTTTCTAGCGGAAACTACATCTATGATGAATACTGAAAAAAAACATCATACTACATCTATAATGAATACTGAAAATGAAGATACCAAACATTTTAACCAATAATGTCAGAAGGACGGGTGCTCTTGAATTCTTCAAATGTTTATGTGTATAACATGGCCTTCTAAAACAATCAAGTCGTTTCTCATGTCACCCTTGATGTCCGTTCACCTCGACAACCAAGGAAAAACGAGTCACAGGCCTACCTTGTCCAAAATCTATCGCTAATCATCTGCTAAACAAACAGTTTGCTATTGAAAATGACCATAGACAGTTCGTGGATTTACCCATTCATAGCATCGTGATTTTCCATAGTTATGTAACAAATCACCATTTTTAATAGGTAAACAATCTATAAGTGCGCCATTTTCCATAGTTATGTAACAAATAACCAGAGGCTAATCCTCCATGGGAAAGTCAGCGCATTTTTCCAATGGGACCTGATCGGCAGATCTCATCCACCCCATGATGCCCATGGCACCTGCAAGAGCGCGGTCCTCGAGCGATTTTGCGTGAGAACCAGGGCAGCTAACAGTGGCACCAGCGGTTCAATAGGTTTCAATCAATTAGTTTCTAAATAGGTTTCAATAGGTTTCAAGTTGTTTCCAACCCAGTTTGGCCAGCTGGACGAAACTAAATTTAGAAGCAAAACGGCAAGACTCATTGGGAAAGAACCGGAATCGTGTGCTGTAATTATTTTCCATGCTGTATATTTTCCACACAACTGATGTGCGTCAAGCTCTGCTTGGCCCCCGGGCCGGGAGACTTCATTTGCCGGAAGGAGTGCCAGCTTGTGGCCAGCCTCAGGTATCATAGTCAGGTGCCATCATTCATCAGCCCCCGTGCCACAGGTCCCTGGGCCACACTTGGGCAGCACGAAAGGGGCAATCTACCGGAACCCAAATTAGTTTTCTGCAGATGAGCAACGGGCCCGTATACCGGTTCTGAACGGGACTGCAAGTTCCCCCAATCTGTTGATCTGTTGGGTTATCTATCAGCCACGGGATGAAATAAGATAAATAAGTGTAAATAGCAGATTGGGGCAATTCGCACTGGGCCATCGGGCAGCAGCCGTTGCCAAGAAGAACAGCTTCAGCATGCCGGGGGCTCTGTGGCGCAGAATGTCGTCACGAAGCCCCAACAAAAACGAGGCAGCTAAAATGCCCAAAATCAATGGCCCGTTGGATGATGAAAACTGATGCAATTTTGGAGACTGACTTGTGAAGAATTGGCAGTGGAATTGGCATACCCATGCTGCCCGTGGCAAACGGCCATACGGCCCCTGTGGGACCTGGAGCCAAAGTAGCAGGGCACAGCAGTGACATCTGTGAACATAGCTCTGGGGTCAACAGATACCTCCCAGTGGTTTAGGTTACCCTCTGGTAATTTAACATAGCTATTGAAAATGACCATTTATAGTGGATTTACCCATTGAAACTGGTGATTTTCCATAGCTATGTAACAGTTTACCAGAGGGTAGCTATGACTTGTAACCTCAAGGTCTCTGGTAGGCAATGGGCCATTGTGGTACACCACCCATCCTCGCTTCATCGCGGATAGCAGCTTAGCAGTTTGCCTTTTCCACCAATCATGGGTACCCTTAGATATTCTGTAAAAAAGAGTTGATTTTGAATGGATGGCAAATTGGCCTCAGTTATATCATCTATCCATATCTAGGCTAACAAAATCATCAATTCATCAACGTCGCGAATTACCCGCATCCAGCACGTCAATTCCTGTCTTGAGACGTGCCTATAGCACCATCGCTGATCGCTCGGCATTTCATTCTGCGCGGAAGTTGGGGCAACATGGGGCAACCCGGTGAGGCAATCCCGTTGCCAATCAGCCAGGTAATCCCTGCAAAAAATGACCAATTCTTTGCTGGTGAACGTAGATATTCCCATGAAAATACCAAAAGACTAGTTAGGATTAGTTAGTTAGGATTAGTTTGTATCCATCTAAGATTGACCAAGATCCTACCATCCCACGATGGTTCATAGTTGGCTAAAATGGGATCAAACAGTCGCCCCGTTTGGTCGATTTCTAAAACCATCAGCAGAAATGCAAAAACCGGGTGTTCGACCTGGTTTGCTACAGTTATATGGCCATTTACCAAGTATAACTGGTGATTTCTATGGGATTATACATTCTATAATATGGGGTTATAAGTTATAAGTACTTATAACTGATAAATGGCCATAACTGTACCCCTTTTTTGGGGGGATTAGTTTTGGTGGACCAGGAACCGGCGCTCCACCTCATGAGGCCAGACTTCTCCTCCTTCTTCATCCAGGAACGGACCTTTTCGGAAAAGGAGTGGCCGTGCAAGAAACGGTCCAACCACTTGACTTACGGCTCGGTAGTTTTTATAATATATAAATATAATATATAATATTATATATATCATATTATCATCTCATAACATTATATAAATAAACATATTCACTTGACATCACTTGACTTCCCACTCTTTCCGGCGGTTGTTCAATTGAAGATAGATTGAACTGGATCTGGTTTGCCACGGGTCATTTTCATAACACCTCAGTTGTTATTGCAAGAGGGTAGCGGGCATGATCTGTACGGACAAAGTATGACAACTTGATGGACTTTTCCCAACTGCCATGTCGATTGTTATCCCGTTTTTTTCTGGCATGATTTTCGGGTTTTCCATATTGTTTTCTCATTTTCAAACAACTGTCCAAACCAATCCTGGTTGGTGGTATACCTACCCCTCTGAAAAATATGAGTTCGTCAGTTGGGATCATTATTCCCAATATATGGAAAAATAATCCAAATGTTCCAAACCACCAACCAGAATCTGATCCAATCTTCTCCAATCCGTATTGGTCGGTCAAATCCTCCATGGTTGAGCCACCTGCACCAGCTCGTTGGTCTTCAGCTTCCGTGGCTCGTCGCGCAGGCGTCGGGTGGCTTCCTGGCTGCGGCTATGGCTATGGCTCAACACTTTCGCCAACCCTCCAAGAATGAATGGTGATTACCCTCTGGTAAACTGTTACATAGCGAACTGGAAAATCACCATGCTATCCAAATGGGTAAATCCACTATTTCTATGGCCATTTTCAATAGCAAACTGTTAGTCATAACCAGAGGGTAATGGCTGGTGATTCACACTTTCGAAACCCTCATGAATCCTCAACCACTAAATGTTTGTTAACGACAACAGCCTACCAGACTAAATCCATTCGAAAAAACTATCATGGCCATGAACTGGTCATTTTAATGGCTTTTTGATGTGGGTAAACCAATCATAAACAAGCCCCAAAAATCACCATTTTTATAGGTGGTATAAACTATTCCAATATGGGTGGTTTATTATTCTGGTTGGTGGTATACTTACCCCCTCTGAAATATATGAGTTCGTCAGTTGGGATGATTCTTCCCAATCTATGGAGGAACATATTCCAAACCACCAACCAGAAAATCATGACAAAATCTCGGCTTTTCCCCATGCTCATCCCAGGGAAAGTCGGCTTTCCGCCATGTTCATCAGCATCTTTGCTTCAACGAATCAGTATTGTTTTACCCACCTCCATTCAAACAGACCATCTGTCGGTCACCTTGGCGCTCTGCCCGTCCAGGGCAAAACTCTCCGTGAGGATCGTTTCCTTCACCACCTGCGAGGACATAGTGACATGGTATAGCTTATGTTTGCCACCCATATATACATAAATATATATAATGGGAGAATTTGTATTAGAAGAACTTTGACTACAACTGTTTGGCTGTTTGGGAGCAAGTGTTGATAAGGCCACCGAACTCGCTTGGAGAAAGTGATGATCTTTGACTGTTTCACCCCCTCCAATGGACCCCGTGCAGCCGGATGCCGCCGGTACAACTCTGGTGTTTCTCCACTCGCTCGTGTCCTGGATCACACTCCAGCGAAGGTGAAACCCCTCAGCGGAGCTCAGCCAGTTTTTCACTTTGGATCGGCCAGTTGAACCATGGCTTTCTTCAACGGGATGGCTCTCCTGAAGGCCGTGACCGCTCAACAATGGCGAGGGGACCGAGGTCTGTGAACCCGAGCGTCACTAAAACTCAGCTTATTGAAATAGACTGCACTGCTAAATGTTCTTCATTCAATAGCTGATTTAGCGAAAGATTGCATTTTTTTTAAGGGATGGAGATATTCACTTTTTTGCAAAGTGAATTGGGGGCCTCTTTGACAAAATATCTTGGAGATGACATCAGGATACATCAGGGTTCAAGTAGCCAGGAGTTGACCCCTCCATCAGGTACCGTTGACGAAGAGCACTTGTTTTGAATTCTTTGGTGATCAAGCTGGGGCATTCCGGAAGTAATATCTTACTTGAGTGGCTCATGGTTGAAGGAGTTTACATTGATGATATTAGATTATCCAACAGGAATGCCTGTCATATCAGGAGCATATGAGGCATATGACAATTTTAGCACTTTTTATCGTCACCACAGAATCACCAATCACCAATCAATCACCACATCAGCGGGCCTTTGCCGGGCCACACCTGCGATGAGAACCACAGCATCCAGCACCAACCAACTGGTGAAATGATCGCTGGAACTGATGGTGACCTGAAATCCTCAACCTGGGAAGCGCACAAGAGTTGAGGTATGTTGAGGTATAAAACCTGTAGCTTTCGAAGTGATTTCACCGGTGTATCTCTTAAACCCAAGTTGTGATCTTCATTTCAGGTCTGTGATTTTCGGCTGAATTTTCTCCTGGCTGCTGCAGTGGGTTTGGCTGCCATGGAGTCCCTTCCATTGGGAAACGCTCCATGCATCCCCTGGGTTTCACCAAGAAACATCTCAGCCACCCGGAGGCACATTCCAGCGAGATCCTGATGCAGCTGGTAGCTGCCTTCTTCGTCCTGCGTCATACCAGGATGTTGCTATTGGGATCTTCTCTGATGGGGTGAAAAACCAACATGATACAGTGTATATATACAGTGTATATATATATAATTATATATATACACACAAAAGTGGGATGGAATCTAAGTGCAATAGAATCGATCCCACACCCTGTGCCAAGTTCCAATTTTGAAGGAACACCCTAGGTACTTCATGGATCCTAATGGTCCCGGGCTTTTCTCCGTGATCTTGGTGTGCGATGTGTCCTAGACTGGGTGACAGAACTTCTTTGTGGTAACGCAATGTAACACCCCACCGGATGTCATTTGCAGATTTGTAAACTTCAAAGAACTAGAGTTCATGGATGTTCATGATGTTCATGGTTTCGGTTTTTATTATTTTTCCGGGCTACATTCCAAAATCAGCATTGGCAAAGCACGAAAATCAGCACCCAGAATCTCGTCCTTTGTCCTGGCCGCCTACACCTGGCTATGTGAAGAAGTCCAGCAGTCCTGGCGCTGTCACGTGGAAACTCCATAGATGTCAGAAACCTCTCAACATGTGAAAGCAACATGTGAAAGCAACATGTGAAAGCAACATGTGTAATACATGTGTGTCATAGGTTGGAATCCAACAAACACAATCAAACACATCTCTTTGACATTATCTACTGAAACACATCTTGGCGACGTGCCACCTTCGCCGGTGCCCTCTTCGTTCGCTTTGCGCTGGGCCCTCTTGGCATGTGTGGCACCCGCTTTCCAGTGTGCAGCAGCTCCTTAGTCGGGGAATTTCAGGTATTGGTACCATCCCCATAGGATCCATGGTGCTGGTATATATATATATATGCTAACATGGATCCCATCAATATACCCCAGTCATGTTAGCATATATACAAGCGCACCATGGATCCGTCATGGGATCTATCTCTCGTGAATTTTCCAACAAAAACCATCTTTTCTGAATTCCACGATCTTCCATGATGCGTTTTCCCCACAATTTCTACTCTTATCATCTCAGGCCTCTTAGTGAGAGAAACCATTTTGCCGCAAAAGAAATAGAACAAAGACAACTAAGGTGTCGCACAGCAATGCCACTATCTACACCCGCATCACAACATTGCGCAGAATAAAACCATGGGATTACTTAGTTACTTCCTCAACTTACTACTTCTATCTACTTCTGCTATCTTGCTATTGGCTTCGCTTTCTGTTGTGACATCCAGCATTTCTGGATATTTCTGGAGCTTTGGATCACATTTTCAGGGGGATCCAATCGGGATCTCGGGATCCGCCGCATCCAAGGCGCGTAGCCGTTCCTCACTCTTCACCTTCCCCAGGATGCCTTCCCAGGTGACGGCCACCTGGGGACGATGCCATGGAAATCCATGGAACATGGAAATCAACTGGTTGGTGGTTGAGCCACCTACCATTGGTTGGGAATATACTGTTAACATTAATGGTTAATAATCATCTGGTTGGTGGTTGAGCCTACCCCTCTGAAAAATGATGGAGTGAAAGTCAGTTGGGAAGATGAAATTCCATATGTATCCCATATGCGAAGCATGGTGCTGGTATATTTACCTACAAAACTGGGTCATAAAAATGGGGTAAATGTTGGGATTCATATTCCAGCACCATGGGTTGCATATGGGTATTATGGAAAGTCATAAAACACGTTCCAAACCACCAGCATAGAGGGCCCAGATGATCCCAACTGTGGAAAAGGCCGGATCCCAGGCGCGTGCAGTCGTGTCTTGGAGATGGCTGCCCAGGCGTGTGCATCTTTGCGGTCCATGGGCCTGGAAATTGAACAGGACGACACCAGAAAGGGCTTCATTCCTTTGGCTGTGTGTTGTGTGTGTTTAGATGGGATAACTGGCATATATAAGGAATAAGCATGTCATTCCTGCGATCCTTGATTTCACCTTAATCTGAACTCTGAACAGCCTCAGAGCAATGGCTCGCACGGCTGCCCAGGAGTCATCGAAAAGGTCTTGCAAGGGCAACACCGCCTGCAACCGGGGCTTCCCACATGGTGTATGCTTTGGATTCTGCCGAACTGAAGAACCAGCCCCAAAATCAACAAATTGGATACAAGATCTTCGCCATTGTTCACCATGGTTCACCATTCTTCACTTACAGCCTATCTCCATGGCATCACCATCAGTTTGGTGGGTTTCACTTGAGCCTGTCCGATGTTGCGGTCTGCATGAGAGATGTTGTCCTCACACCAGGACTCAATGCTCCGCCAATTCCATGTCCGCATTTGAATTGATTCTGAGGTGATTTGGTGCCAACAAAAAGTGAATCCAAATTCTTATCACCAACTTGTCACCATTTGAATAAGAATTAACTCGAGTTACCTCAAATTGTTGACCCACTCATCCGATGCGAATTGACCATCCCAAGGATCAGCGTTTTCATCCGTCCTGATCCAGCAACCTGAAATGGATGTGTGTTGTTTCCTCGGTGTTTTTCAACCGTGGGCCAGGGGCCAGGGGTTACTGATCCTACCCCAACTTGGACCAACCGTTGAAAAAGCAGTGCTTCCTAATAGCCATACATAGACATACGCATAAATTCATATTGTCAAGAAGCATAACCAACCTCTGCATTACGCTAGTACGAGTAACATAGAATGACACCAGTCTCAGCACCAAGTATTCACATGTCAAATTGTATGTATTTGTTCATAAATGCACAACTAGACTTCTTCCAACAGTTGATTTTCAACTATATATTTAATATGATATATATAATATACATATATATATATGTATAATATATATATATGATATATCAAATATATATATATATATGGCAAAAACAGCAATGGCGTAATAAAGGAATTCAGGCAACAACACAATCCTACATGGTAACCTATCTTTGCTGTATTTATCTTAATCCAATCTGGTTCGTCGTTTCCGCAAATGAGGATCATCATCCCCACATGGGCTTGAACATGGAACATGAGAACACTACTAAACCACCAGTAGTATCAACATCGTTGGTAGAAAAGAATTGGGCACCCCAAGTCTGTCATGATTTTCCTCACTTGTTTTTTGGCATCTATCATTTTTCGCCATAAAGATGGTCAGTTCGGATCGTCAATGCATCAGTGTTGGCCCAGCGTCGCGGTTCCGCACCTCAGCCCTAAAGCGCGCGCGGAAGTCCGGATCGCGCGTGCCCTGCGATGTTTTTGGGGCACCAGCGATCAACCATCAAAAAACATGGCTTTAATGGAGATGTCACTAACACATTGAGGATTAAGACGGTTAAACCATCCTGAAACTGGCTTTATATACATAATATATATATAATTATACTGTATGTATAAGTAATATGAATTAATATGAATTATAAATTATAGTAAATACCCCATGACTGGACCCCCGAAATGAACTAGATCCAATAGGAACTCAGGGTTTCTTTTTGGGGCCTTCAATCTTATGTGGAAGGGATTATTCATTTCAGAGATCTTCCATACCCACAAACATACAATGTGAGGCCCCCAAGATAGCTAACTTGGTTTATAACTCCAATAACTATTTGGTTTATGGTAGTTATAACTATAGTTTGTGTTGGTGCTGCTCATGATGTGCAATAGGAATGGTATAACGTCAGTCGGTCGTTGAGAGTTCGTTAAAGCTTTCGTTGAAGATTTCGTGGCAATCCTTGTGGCAATCCATTTTGCCACCCCTTTTGCCACAAAAAATGATCGTGAGAATTTCGTTGAAATTTCGTCAAAGATTTCGTTACTTCAACTCAAGTTTGACGAAATTTGAACGAATTGGTTGACGAAATTTTGACGATTTTTTTTTGTGGCAAAATGTTGTGGCAAAACGTTTTGCCACAAGGAAAATTTCGTCAAAACCCATTTTGACGAATTTTTCCTTGTGGCAAAACGTTTTGCCACAAAAACAATTCGTCAAAATTTCGTCAAAGATTTCGTTGCTGCAATTCAAGTTCTGACGAAATCCTAACGAAATTCAGACGAAAGAATTTGTGGAAAAATCTTGTGGCAAAACGACCCGACGAAAAGTCTGACGAAATTCTGACGAAATGAAAATGAAAGAAACAACAAAGAAAATCCTTATACCAGAACATATTGCAAGTGGTAGGAAATCATGGTGGAGTTCGATCGCAAACTATAGTTACTGGGGTTTATAAACCAACTTATAACCTCACATTGTAGTATTGTTGTTTTTGCACTGCCAAGTTTGGATGAATGACTCCGCTTTGCAAAGTTGCTGGCATTGTGATCAGCTAATTCTGCCTGTTTAAATCATTCTGAGAAGGCTGGGGAGATGTTTTCCCACCATCTGGGCCATCCTCAAACATCCAACAAGAAGTCATTACAATCGCCAACAAACTGGATGGCAATTGGGGACTATTCGATCCCAAGGGCCTTTGTGACCAACATTTTTGCCGGAAGTTGCCTCGATGACACGCGTTTGCCCACTCCACTGTTCATGAAGTGCGCGCCACTCTTCGAAATCTGCAGGGTCCAAAGGCATAGACCCGACTAAGAGATGTCCAACAAACACAACTTTCATGGCTTTTTTAAAACCATGTTTAGCCGCTGGAAGTTGCGAATGTTGATGATATTTTCTGTTTGCCATACATTGGCCACAGCGTGAATGGTTTGCCTCCAGTCTACGGTAGCGATGAGAAATGCAATGGGCTTATATTGTCAAGCTTACTTACCTTTAGATACCCCACAGAAAGTTAATCTTTGGTGGCACCATGATTTATTTCTTCAAAATGGGACAAAACCAGTCCTTGAAACCTTACCAAATCAATCTTTACCTAGTTCCCCTGGGCCTTTCAGTGCTTTGGAATCCTGCAAGGGGTTGCCATCCACGATACTGACGATCACGTAGGGGTCGCACCTGCTTCATACACCAAACCACAGGAGACTTATCACAGCTGGGGCTAACCAGATGAATAGGTTGAATAGGGCTGGGTCATGGATTGTCATAGTATGTTGTTTGTCAGACTTTATCAGACTTTCATGTTGAATATGTTTTAAGAATAATCTTCGAATAGTTGTTGCTGGTCCCAAACAATCATGTCCTTCTATCATCTATCATCATTTACCTTTTGTTAAAGGGATTCCTTCAAACCTCTCTATTAATCAACCAACCAATGGGAGTTTGGGACATCTAATCTATCCCATAGGATCCATGTATGGTATATATGCTAACATGGATCCCATCCGTATACCCCACATGTTAGCATATATACCATACATGGATCTTATGGGTATGATCACAAATTGGATTTCTACATGAACATCTATGGTCAAACGGGTGCCCTCACGTGGCCAGGATGGCAGCGTCCGGGATGTCGCTCGCTTTCACCACCTGCGTCCCGTGGCATCCGAAACGGCAAAAACCGGGTTGACGTGGATTCCGGGTGAATTTATAGCAAGCTGCGTAATTAAAAACCAACGGAGGTTGTGGACATTCAGACAACGTCATCCTAGGATGGACTGGTCATCCTAGAATCTTTCCGGATCATCTCATTCTGGAGTGTTTTGATCAAACCGTTTGATGACACTCCAGGATGATTCTCCATCGCATCAGTATGCTACGGAAATCCTACATGAAACCCACCAGTTGTTTCGCCGTTTCGCCAATGTTTCCACCACTGGGCAGGGCAGCAACTGATCCCCACCAATCGCGTGGAAACGCAGCCTTGCCTCGATCTCCAGTTTCACCTCCAGGCGGTGCTATCGCTGTTCCAAATCCCATATGCAACCCATGGTGCTGGAATATGAATCCCAACATTTACCCCATTGTTATGACCCAGTTTTGTAGGTTTTTATATACCAGCACCATGGTGAGCTAATCTGGGAATAGTTGTATCAAGTTCTATCCATTTGCAATTTCTGGCTCTTCAACAATTATATAATTGAATATGCTCACACATAGCATCCACTCACCCATACCAAATCCATCAAACTCCAACAAACTGGACATGGAATGCCGCTGACATCGAACTTTGCCACCCGACAGTGCCAGAAAAAAAACCACCAATGAAAAACAAATCCCCTACACAAAAAGAACTAGAATTTGAACTGTACTTTACCTTGATTTTCACTTCCAGCCATTGCTACTTCTTCCAAAATCTGCAGAGCGGTCATCCCAGAATCTACACTGGTTCGTGGACGGGATGCCAAGTTTGTTCTCAACATATCCCCGGATTTGCGGGTGGACATCCTGTTTTGGTTTCATATCACCATATGGGGGTTTCCTAAACTAGGGGTACCCCTATTAATCATCCATTTTAATAGGATGTTCCAGTATAAACCATCCAGCTATTGGGGATTCCCCATTTATGGAAACCCCATATTTCATGTGAGTTGAATACACCCACCAGCATGTTGCAAAGCCCATCATCTCGAATGACTTGCTGCCCGTTGGGGGATCCTGAGGGATCGAAAAAAATAACCATCAAACACCAAAATCGAGTGACGCAGTTACAACTCTCCATGTTTTTCCGAAGGTGATAAAAGCACCCTAAGACAAAGTAAAAGGATGTGTTTTTAACATCAAAATTGGCGAACTGGCCATGGTTATATCATAATCTAGTGCCCCAACAACACTTAGATTCCAAAAAGCCATTTTACCAGTTAACTCCCAGGTTTCGTTGGCAAAATCCGTTCAAATTCCCCATTTACAAGAATGTTATATGTGGGAACAAAAAATGCTTGGTGAAGTTTCCACTGTCTGTAAATCAAATCCCTTGCATTTTCCATCTACACTTGACTTTGCATCCATTTTTCCATATTTCTTTCCCAATCAAACATAGGGAATTTCCCATGAAATCTTCCATTTTCCATGCATTTTCCATCCCTTTTCCCATATGTTCCATCGAAAAATCGTGGTTTTCCCCATGGAACAACGGTGGTTTTCCTATGGCCCCGCCTTGTGATAGGCCCCCTTGGGTGGTGAGCCATTCCGCGGCGAGCTGCCGCCGGAGCGAGGCGAATCTGGCCTGGATGTCACGGAAATCCACCCATTTTTCATTGGAAAAATCAATGAACAAAATAAACATGGGAACATGGATAGAAAATGGGAGATGATCAAGCACCATTTTTTTAATTGATAATATGGAAGCATCAACTGAAAAATAGGACAAGCAGAATGAAAATTCATGGAAAAAAACATGGGGACATGTATGGATAAATGGAAGATTTAATGGGCACACCACAATTTTTGATGGAAAATTGATGGAACATCATCTGAAAATGGGGAATTTAAGGGATTTGATTAAAAAATCCAGTAAAATTTGGAAGTTGACCAACTGAAATTGGGAGTTCGCCAGCTGGTTTGACTTCATTTAGCCCAACCAAAATAAAGGTTGGAACTAGCAAGAAATCAAACGATTTCAGCATCCTCAAAACCTGGAATTTGCCCATGCGACCACCGTTTGGCAGTCAATTGCAGTCCTTGGTTATCTAAGATTCAGATTCCCAGTTCCTGCATGATAATGAACCTCCAACAAAATCATCACCCCACATCATCAACCATCATTTTTCAATCATATATTTTATTATATATTGCTATATATATATATCCCATTATCCCCATATTCTATATATATAATATACTATACACATGTATATCCCCATAGTTTTGATGGGTTCCAAGCCCTATAATTAGATGACGGTAAAACGCACCTCATGTGTTTGACAGCTATCCCTACGATGGGCGATCATCATCCCAATAAACATCATTTTTTCATATTTTTTCCAGATAGTATGGAACCTTCTTTGATAACCAATGCTGCCACCGCTAGAATGGCGAGTTTCGCCCCATTTGTTGCACTTCCCCACCTGGAAGGCACTTCCTCCCCGCGCTGCCGCGGAATGGCACGCTGCATGCGCTGCACGTTGCGTTGCAGGGCCTGGTATGTCAGCCGTTGGTGGTTCGGTATGGCTAGTATCACCCCACAGAAACCCATCCAACTGGCTGTCAAAGTGTGTAAAAATGTGTAACCCGCGAATTCACAGATCTACCCTCTGGTAAACTAACATAACTATGGAAAATCACCATGTTTTTTATGGGTAAACCATCTATAAATGGGCCATGTCCCATAGCTATGTTAAATAACCAGAGGGTATCAACAGTAAGCAGGATTCGGATGAGGATTTCCAGAACGAGACCCAACAAAATGGGGATACAAAGAATCAACCGGGCCAAAACCAAGGGGTGGCCCCGTAACCTGGGTGGAAGTCTTTTGTTCTTGGAAGATGGAATCCCAGATTGGGTCATCCCATGTTATCCCCAGGCTTTGGAAAGCCGCATCTTTTCCTCCATGGCGGGACATGAGATCCGACTCACAGTTCAAGGCGAGAGCCATGTTTCAGGCATGTGTGAGGCCAAATGTTCAATGGATGTGGGATACAAAACATATATTAACCAACCCGAAGTGGATAGGCCGACCCTGATGGATTCTGTGTTCTCCTTTCTGGTTCAAGGTCCAAGTTTCGTAGCCAGAGCTTTCAATGGAATCCACAGTGGTTAGTCACATCACAGTTTGGATACATACTTTTCAATACTTTTCAACACTTTTCATGTATGTTTTTTTGGGTGGATTACATGTCTTCCTTTGTGACTTAGCAAGCCCAGGCCTTGCTTCAAATGAAGTTCGAAGTTTTACAAAGCCTATGGTTCTTGGTGAAAGATTCCTTTCCGACTGCTGAAGTTCCCAACCATCAAATTAATCATCAGAATAGATTTAAATCATCATAGATTAACCATCAAAATAATTGATGATTAATCAAGTTCCTTTAACCATCAAAATCATCGAAGTCATCAAAATAATGTTTATATCCATCGATCTGCTTGCTCCACACAGTCGCCTGCTTGCGGCACCGGTGGCCGTGAAAAAAGGGTTGCTGCCATCCATGCAGCTGGTGGTTCCCATTGACTTCGTATTGCCTAAAATTCTGGTGGTTCAGCTGGGGAAATCATACTTTTTGTTCCCAGAACATCCTGAGACCAAAAATCCTGGGTGTCTGAACATAGGAACCTTTTTTGTGGCCTTCGGAAAATTATCCCCATAAACTATAGGGATACTATAGCTAATTGGTGGTATACCTACCCCCCTGAAAAATGATGGAGTTCGTCAGATTGGATCATCATCCCAACTATGAAAATAATCCAGTCATGTTCCAAAGCACCAACCAGTAATTATAGAGTTTGGTGCTATCAATGCCCTCCCTTCATTTTGGACCGGGTTCCACGGATTCCACAGGCTGGCACAGCTACCCATGGGGCGTGAACGCCCACGGCAGGATCTAATCGGGACCCCTGAAGCCAAACTCCGGGGTTTCAGCAGCTGCTGATTTTTAAGTCAACAAAAATGGGGGTGGTTTGAAGATGTTGAAGGTTTTGTAACATTTTTTAACCACCAGAATATTACATAATATTACCATAATTTCGTGGATGCGTGGACTGTCTACACTTTATTGATGGCCGATGGCCAAACTGGGCCCCTTGGAAAATGATCAGCAGTTGCGCAGACCAACAGAGATCTACTTGTTACCGACCGACCAAATACCACCGACCAACATCAACCAAATAAACTGGGGACTTTGGGAACAGTTCTACATTCTTCTACATTCTTTAACATCCAGGAGAAGTGACTGGGGTCACTTTATGGGATCTATTGTGATCTATAGAGATTTGGCACATATCATCACATATCATATGTATAATAATATATATATATATACCAAGAACAACGAGAACCATCAAAATTGACGGTTTTTTTTTAACCCGGTTTCCTCTGAAATAACCCGGTTTTGTCCAAGTCTCCAGGTTTCATCCAAAAAACCTGGTTTTTCTCAATCCTGCAATTTCTGCGATTTTGCAAAATGATGCTTAATATTTGTTCAACCGTTTAAAATTATGATGCATTCCATCTGCATTGCCCATTCCTGTGCTCCCTGCAATACTCCATCTTTTCTTGCTTTCAGCCGCTCAAGAAATCGGCTTCAACCCAACGCTGGCGCGTGACCACCAAAGTGCGTTCAAGCACACGGAGAATCACCTGCTGCGGTCCCACCCTTCTCGCAAGGCGAGACTTCTTTCCAATGAAATCTTCACTAACCTGAACCGCATACGCAAGCGGTGAAATCATTGAACAACGTGCTTCCGAGCATTCCATAAAAATATGGTGCACCACGTGTGATTTGGGCATGAGGGCCCATAGGGCTTGCCCATTACGATACGCAATGCGTACCAACTTTCCGTAAAGTTCCATGAATTTCATGCCTTTCTCACCAATGCGGCGGGCAGTGTCCGGATCCAACCAAAGGCTTTCCCGGTACAATTCCTCCAGTGCTTCACACAAGAGAGACATGGCTTGGCGGCATATGGTGAGCATGCGGCAATCTGAAACATCGTTGTTGTTCAACCAAAACAAGATAAACTTGATGAAGGTCACCGTGATGTGCCCCTTGCTCCAGTAACCGTTGGGAAACGTAGATCTGTCTGGCCAACCGATCAGCTCCTTGTTGATGGAGGTGATAAATGGCGGGGTCCGGGTCTCATCGCACCATTGCATGTACAAGTCGGAAAGCTCCGAAAACCGATCAACAACATTTGAAGCTGACATTCGATCTGACATCAGCGCGAAAGCACTGGCACACAGCACCTTCCCCATGCCCAAGTGCAGGCAATGCCAGAGATCGAATGTAAACCAGGCTGCAGGACGAGAAGGCTCATGAGGTATGTCTAAAAAGATCGGTCTTCTAGTCCAAGGAGAATCACCAGCTTGGAAGCATGTTGCTTTCCAACGTGGATTTCGGCCAAAGTCCTCGAAGGGACAATTTTCTCGTCCTGCGGAGCAGTAATGGCATATCCCTTTTGGAACTGAATTGGCCGCACGAGGGCGTTTCTCGACATTGCTGTAGGATCGATTCAGGTTACCTGCTTTTGCAAGCCAAGCCCAATCACCAGTGCAGGAAAGCACTGCCATGTGGTACTGGCCTCCATGGCAAGACCGCACTCCGCAGCGAACCATGTGCAACGCATCCGCAGTGATGAATTTGCAAATCTCCTGGAGGGCAACATGGTCCTTGTGCATCTTTGGCAGCACTGCTGTGAGTAGCCTGTGCAAATGGCTGCTGCCAGAATAGTTCAACCTCATCTGCAGGTAAGGTCGCCGAGTTCTGGCTTCATTGGATGCCAATGTACCAAAGCCAATCATAGAATGGTATGCGCAAACGAGGAATGGAGCTTTTTTCCTTCCACGTCCCTCGTCACCATGCAGAAGCATTGGCGCGCAGCAAGCAGGATCCACACCATGGCGTTGGAATGTGTCCCAGATTTGATGCTGTGGGTAAAGAAGTTTGTACCTCTTCCAAAATTCAGCAAGTATGGCTCGTTCTCGTCTGGCATCAGGCTTCTTAAGCCCCACCAAGAGATGCCACATGTTGTAGTCAACGAGAAACTGGCACCAATCTCGCAAGGCAATGGCACGAAAATCGCCAGTGTACCGAATACCAGGTGGTTTGGGCAGATTGCTCAGCGGCACTGGCAATTGCAAGTTGTACCGCCTTGCCAGCACATTGACATCACGTTCACTATTTGCTTCCGAGCATTTGCTCAGATCAACAAGGCCACCACTTCGAGTAGCTGTTTCTTCGCCAAGATCCTCTACAACACTTCTGGCTGCTCTGACAGCAGAGCGGCAGGTTGCGGCCTCAGAGCCGGGCTAAGCGGTGGAAGTTGAAATTTTTCAGTGGGATTAAAAAATTGGGTTCCGGGTGATCAGGTGGCCTTTGAAATGCTTTGCAGCTTGCATGCACCTTTCCAACTGCTACCAAATGTAGCACTGCAACTCAAATAACAGTGCGCTTCCCCATCCTTTTGCCCTACCCCGCGCATGTCTGTATAAAAGCCACGCAAAATGTTTGCGTTGCAAGCTGCTCGCATCATGAGCACAAGTAAATCATGACTCCAAAAGCCAAAAACCAATACTCATTTGTCCATGGTTCTCGTTGCCCCTGGTATTTTTGAGATGCACAGGTATATGTATATAGATGGTATATATATGTAAGCACTTGGGCATGCACCTTTGAACAGCTGAGTATTGATCAGGTCGGCTTAAACTTGAAAGACCTATACACTAAGTAACACATATGGGCCCCATGGTTGTCAGGGGAACCATCCACTGTGTCACCACCCAAGCGGATGTTCTTGCAACCACGTTTGCCTTGGCCGGTCGGGCGCCGTTGGAACCCAGCTTGGTTTTGTTGCAACAGGCTACAAATTGGCAATCAAAAGCGCATACCTCATATCATAATTTTGCATGAGAGATGCAGGCTAGATACTTTTGAAGATCTCAATGAGGGCAGATTCCAACATAGCTGGCCCAGATGGCTCATCAGAAATCCAAAGTATAATCATATTCGACCACTTTTCTTTCGCTTTGACGTAGCCATACAAATCATTGGCCCAGCGCCAGCAGGGGTTGTGGGTATACCCAAATTTGAAAATGAGAGGTTCATGTTTTCGAAACAAACGCTCAGTCACTTCAAGGCAATGCTGAAGCACCCTTCCAGCAGTCATTTGGCATCTGGGGATTTTGAAGTCAATTGCCCCATGGCGAGCTGACTCATGTGCAATGGCCTGGAGCCCCTGATTGGATTGCAAGCCAACTGGCAGTGATGCAACCCAACTGGGCAATGGGTCGCATTGCGGCTCCACCACTGGTTTGGCATCATCGGGTTTGCAAATTTTGGTACTCCATGGGAAAGGCCCTTCAGATTCCTGAATTCAACATCCAACATCATCCAACATGAAAGGATCATTTGATGAGAAAACTTATCCAATGATTTATGTTTTTGTTGGAACCATCAAATCAACAGTGTGTTGGTGAGGGGATTGTAAAGTTAAGATCAGTGTCCGAAGGGATTAGTTGAAGAAGGGATTAGGTGAAACCAAGTGTCTGAGCGGTGGCAAGATAGGAGCTCGATCAGCTCCTCTTCTGGAGTCTCCCCGGCCATTGCGCATCATTGAGCGCAAAGATATCATGTTTCAACATGTTTGTTCAATGTCGTTATCCTGGTGAAATTTGGGGGCAACCAATATAAATCTACTGATTCACGATGCTCAATCATTTTTTCAAACATTGGTCATTTCGACAACCCAGCCCCTTTTGCAAAGAAACGGCATTTGAATTTGATTGGCATGCAGGGTTGCATTTGTTTCCTTTGAAATTACTTAACATGTCCTTCTCTGTTTTGGAAAATGGCGACTGTCATACATATCAAGATGTGGTCAGCCAACTCTGCAACATCATCCCATCCATCCATCCCCATCAGAATCACCAGACCATGTGATTTTCAAGAGAACGTGGCGCCCACACTGAATCATTGAGGTGCAGGCTCCCTCGCCAATGTCTCCAGCGAAAGTCTGCAAAGCTTTGCCGGCACCTGGCATGAAAACTCTTGGGAACAGTGTCGTTGGGGGTTTGGTCAGTGGGGGGGCAAAACTGAACGGACATGCTAAGTTTTTCCATCTTTTTTTCGCCATGCGATCGATCCCCAAGTTGAGTGGTTCCAAGACTTTCTATGGGCGTGTCCACTGCCTGATCTTTCATGAAGACCCACCAAAACTATAGGCCATGGGGAGCCAAGAGTAGCCACGCATGCATGAAAACTTGAAGACTTGATACCATATATATTGTTTAAACACATCAGGTCCAACACGCCCTTGACGATTGACCTCATGTGGGCCATTGCTAAAGCAGGAAAAGTCCTATGTATCTAAAGCACATAGCCACCGCTTCCAAGCAGTCCCAACGATTGCAATTTGCAGTCTGGCAGTGTCCATCACTTTTTGACTTTTTTGGGTACCTTAGGATTGCCATCTTTGCCGTGATGGCGCCTTTTGCGACTGCCCTCCGTCTCCTCTTCCTCCTTTTTCACCTTTCCATCCTTGCCTTTGTTCTTGTCCTTTTTATCCTTCTTATCCTTTTTTTTATCCTCCTTTTTGGCATCCTGCTCTCCATCCTTCTTTTCATACTTCTTCAAATTCCTAATGGAGAAACATTCAACAAACAAATTTATTTCCCCAAGATTGGAAAGAACAGTCAGCTCGAATCAAACAACCGGCCCATCAAGGTGAAGTCTGTCCTCAGCTTCGCCTCAGCCGCACAGGCCGCTGAGCACCTGGGCCGGGCCATCTGGGAGTTACCCAGGGATCAATCATGGCATGATGGGATCATGGCATGACGCCTTTAAGCTATATCGATGCATCGATGGGATAAAAGTTTGAATGAGTTCCCCACGCATAGGTAGCGTTGTTCATGGCCGTCGTCGCTTGGCCAACAAACCTCAAGAACAATGACCGTAAACTGAGAAGCCTATATACTCATTTGAAGGCCATTGAATCTCATCAAATGTAATCAGACATCAAAGTTAGTTGATGTGAATTGAAGCTTGGAAACTCCGCGGGAAAGCCAGCACACTCCCCCTTGGCCATCACTTTGTTGCATGAGTCGTGCTCAGCATCAAGGGAAGTAAGCAAGCCTTCAAGAGTCTTTGCCTGCCTGGCAGGAAACAATAAACTTTTGGAACTGTTGTTGAAGCAAAAATTGCCATACACCTAATTGAACATGGAGACCCACTGGGATACTGGAGATTGAACATGCATCACATATATATAAATGTCGATCTCTATATGGTGCCTTGACATCATTTCGCTCTGGGAGTACTCTTGACGAACATCACGAAGCAAAGCTCTGATTTTGCCAGACTTCTGAACGATCGAGTCCAAAAAATTCTGAAGCTTCTTCTTCGTCTGCAAAGGGAGACGATGAGACATGTGACTGACTGGATGACCAAAAAATATTTGAGCATATTTGGGCATTGATGTTCAAAATCTCATGATTACATGCCTCCAAGGGTTGGTTGGTTCCGTTGCTTTGACCTGGATCCTTTGTCTCTGCGGCCAACCTTTCCTTCAGGCGATCCAAGCCAGAGAAATCCTCTGCATCGTGGGCCACCGTCTCAGATGCCTGTAGAGGAGTGCTGATGGGACCACAGGGGGTATCAGCTTTATAATGCATGGTAACAGTATCTTTTTGAATTTGATATTTTTCAATCCACATGCATGCAACGTTTGTCACAGTTAGTGGGTTGATAGGTCATCACTGCATGCCTCAAGTTTCTGCATTGTTTTCCTGGTCTCCTCCTTCGTTTCCTCTTCCTCCCGCTGCCCTCGCTCTTTTACATCAACATAGTACTCGTCCACACCATCGTACTTGTTCTTCCTGCACGTGGCCGGGGAAAGTGATAGTGGACAGGTCCTACTGGTAAACAATCAGTTGAAGAACCTTGCATAAGGGATCAACGTCTGAGATGTGTACCTGCAATGGGTATCACCTTTCCTTTCACAAGCTGTCTTTGCTCCGGCTATGCGAGTCCTAAGGCCCAGTGGTAAAGCTGGATTGGATGAAAGGGTCAATGCAAATTAGTGAGCCGAAGACTCAGATCATTCTGCACAAATATGTACTCGAAAATGACTTGTACATTGCATTTGCACATGGCAGATTGATGTATAAAATTTATATAAACGAGACACGCTGACCAGTTGAGTTCGTCTCGCATTTCTTTCTCGCTAACCCATTCAGAGTCCACTGTCATTTTCTTGGATGATTTTTTCTTCACGATCACCTCCAAAGTGTTGATGAACTTCTCCTGGATGTTTTGGTTATTTGAGCTATATAGACTAATTATATGCTGATAATAAAATAGAATGAGATTACATAGCATTATATACTGCTTGAACAACCCTAACCTGGCCTTGTCGAAGTTGCACGACATCAACAGCCGTGCTGTCTCCGACTTTGGTCTGTTGCGATACTCTTCGAGGACCCAAGGGGGTAAGTTCATCCCCACCCTCTTTTTCTTCACAGTACACATACGACGCACCTGTGCCTTTGCAGCCTCAACCAATTTCTCCTGCAAACATGCGCATGAGAAGGGGGCAATGGCTCCTACGCTGAGGTTGAGATGCATGGCAATGCTGAGCAAATTTACCTACATGGGGAAGGCGCCTGTCGGGTCTTTGGAGGTCTAGTGGCACCATCCAACTCAACAGCACCATCAGCTTTCTCAGCCGGAGGATGCTCAGGGTCTGAACGAGTAGGAGTAGCCACCGGTCTCGCAGCGACATCACCATCCTGCATATATGCAGATATATTGCATCGTTCATGCATGTTGATGATTCTCTTGATTGATCTCCCAAATATGAATCATTGTTAACATGTTGCATGCACATATATGTCAAATGGCTCCTGCTTTGGAGTGGGTTCCCCATGAACTTCAGTTGGTGCTGTCTCACTGTGAGCTGCTTCAGACACAGCATCATTGTCGGCATTCTCGGGGGGTTCATGGATTTCCGGGCTAAGTCGTGGGGGGCTCTCATGACCCAAAGGTGCCACAACACCACCAGGACTCACCGTTGCATCACGTCCATGATGTTCTTGAAGCTGAGAAGCTGTTGCCTGCCCCAGCACAATAGTTTAATCCATGCAGCTCACATTGTGTGGGTCAGTATGAGGCTTACCCCATGCATGCATGTTAACTTTTTACCTTAGGACCTGAGGTAATGTTTGTCTTTGAAAAGATTTGAAACCAAAAAAGGAATTATGAAGTTCATGAACTGC
Organism: Cladocopium goreaui; assembly: GCA_947184155.2. Lineage (NCBI taxonomy): Eukaryota > Dinophyceae > Suessiales > Symbiodiniaceae > Cladocopium > Cladocopium goreaui. Next base: position 88,980 of record CAMXCT020006057.1, on the reverse strand, counting down.
AGATCGATTGCTTATCCTTCAGTGCTCCCCATGTTCAGGCTGGCCTCCAAAGTTTCCTGGGAATGGATGCTGCTCGTCCCACTAGTCGAAGGGGCCTGGGCAGAGGGATGACTAATGGGCTCAACTGCATAGATCGATCTTGGCCAATTAATTTTGAGAATTGATTGGAATCCATCGTTAAACTAAGTCAAGGACAGGTTCTGGAGTTGATGGTTCTTGCACTTTCATGTCCTGCACAATCTAACATGTGATAGGATGTAATAAGTAAGAAACCAAGACTGCAAGAGTAAATGTTCAATGCTGCAATTGTAATTCAAATCTTATGTCCTCAATAAACTTCTCCAACGCTTGTTCCTCTTCATAAATCTGGTCAGCTTCACGAAGAAGATGGTCTATTCCATCACCCAGCGTATTACAACTCCAGATGCGAGAGCTGGTTTCCAAAGACATCCGGGTCACCAGGCAGGTAACCTTTGTGTTTAGAACCCACTAGGACTGTACTTCTGCGCCAAATGCTGCAAATCCCATAAAGGGTTTCAACAATCCACCATATATTGCCAAAATTAGATCACCAAAGCTCCATGCATTCAAGATTGCTCACAAGCAGTGTTGGACGGATCATTTTTGCACCGTTCAGCATCCAACTCCGATCCTCCGAGTCTAGAAACTCAGATTAATTGCATTTCAGGAAATTGCCAAAAAACCCATATTTTCCCTACGGGTTACTACGGGATAAATACGGGTTCCCTACGGGATAAATACGGGTTGTGAAAAACCTGGTTTTTTTAGGTGGATCCAAAATACGGGTTTAATACGGGATAAATACGGGTTAATACGGGATAAATACGGGTTCTTGGTATCCCCAATATTTTCAGACTGTTTTTTTCACAAAAATCATGAATTCGTACCATATATGTCCCAGAATGAATGGTAGTGGGTCCAAAAAATGTTCAAATTTGGCCAGAATGATTTGTAATGGATCATGTAGGGAAGTTACATGGGTTTTGGCACGTGCTCCCGCCAATGGGCCGGAATCAAAAGATGTTTGCCCCGCCTTAAATAATTGAAGACTTCGTCAATCCTAGAAAATTCTAAGTAACCTGCAGTGTCCTCCATGAGTAAGAACGAGGTCAACGCCGGGGGCACCTCACTCTCATTGGGAAAAGGCGCTCTTCCCATGGGGCTGCTTGTCATTTCAGGGTACATGTCGACCAGCTTGAAGCCAAATCTCACAGGATACTCCCTTAGATGGTGGGAAGGATTGGCAATGTTTTGGCAAAATCTCGGGGACATCAAGAAAATAGAGGGTGAGTAACCAATCACTTTCAAGAAAACAAAATCCAACCTGCATGGGCCAATTCAAGTTGAGATTCTCAGTCCTTCGCAGGTTTTTGTTACCATGGTAGCAGGTCTTACCATCCTTGTTCACGTATTGCTCACATGTTTTGACTTTGGGCTGATCGTCATCCTGACGTTTCCGTTTGGGAGCCGGAGTTTCTAGTTGCCGGACCGAAGCTGAGTTCGCCCATGCGTAGTGGGGCTTCATGGTCAAGCCTCCGTACATCTGCATGTACCACTTCACACGAAATGCCTTGGCACAGAATAAGATGGGTAATTTTATATTCGGATAGGCTGGGATATCATGATTTACTTTGGGTTTTCATCCCGTGAAATTGCAATTGAAATTCATGGGTATTTCAGGCAGAGTCAAGTAAAGAATCGACCAAGTAACCAATTTTATGAAACCCACATCCCCTATCCCAGTGGCAGACCAGCCACTGCTGTTGCATTGCATGTTTCGAACATCATTTTCAGCAGGGTTTGGAATGGAGGGAAGAACTCCAGGACCGAGTTTTCGGGCTGCTCTAGCAACCATGCACCCCCAAGAGCTGTAACAAGTAGCAGCAACAGGCATGTCCTCAATCCCCAACATCATGGCGTGAAACCCCATTTGGCAAAATATAAAATTGACAATTCGATCTTTGAATTTATCATGGGTCATCTATATAATCCCGAACCCTGAAAATTGAAGATTTGCCAATTAAACAAATTGAAATCAAAGACATTCAAGAGTCCGGCTTGCCATTGTATTTGCAGAATCAACACTTGGGCAGCCAGCCAATCCCAAACTAGCACATGGGGCCCTCCGTGAAGTACCCTGGTTAATTGCCGACCAGCTGGAGCATTTCAGCGCAAAAGAGGCCAGAAACTTTTCAGTCGTCGAGATCAGGGCGTGGATGCACAACCTGGGAAGCGGCCGTGGCAGTGGGAGCTGGAACATAGTTCAATGGATTGATGGAGATGGGTAGTCTTTAAAAATTCCTCTCATGTTAATCCCAAATTGAAGACCGCCGTAACTTACGTCACCTGTAGGGAAACCAATAGTGTATTGAACAGTGACCATGCATTGGAGAGATGAATAGGTCCGTATATGACAATACCATTTTTCAGCTCACATCATAAATGGTTCCTGAATGTTCCTGATATGGGTGGGCCCACATGAGAATTGCTTCACATATCCCCTAATGACCCTGTACCAAACCATCCCCTGAAGGCAAAATACGCAAAGCCAGAGGGTGAGTTGATATCCATAAAGTTGCTATTGTGGGAATCCGTTCGCCCATCCTCATATAGAATGTCGAAGCTTGCAGTGCGATAGCCAGAGGCTCTCATGCAAGTTGAGAGTTGGGCCTTCCCAGCGAAGAATTCCAGCATCTGGTACTCCTGGCATTGCAGAAGTTGAAACATATAAAATGTTGATTATTACAGATTACAGATTAAGGCCAAATTTTATCTTGTGTATGGCCATTGCACGCCCAAAAGGTTCCATCATTCTCTCATGTATGGGGGGCCCAAACGATAAGTTCATCCCTGACAACACCCAGATTACTGTAAGGGTCGCCTCTAAGATGGGCAATGTCTTCGTCCAAATCAGCATGAGGATCAAGAGGGCAAACACCTTACCAGCGGCTTTCGGTGGTCAACAAAAGGTACCATGTCAATTGTATGGATCGATCGATGGCATGACTGGCATGCATGGCAAAAAGAAATCATGGATGGATTTGCATTGTTTTCGTTGGGAGCACCTTTCAAATTCCAGAGAGTGTTAAGACCCTGACCTTGGGACATCCCAATCGCTTCAACTGATAGAACAGCCGGTCCAGTTGTTGGGACTCTTGTGGAACCTCCATCCCGCTATATATAGCTTTTGCTATACTAGCGAGACACTGAACTTGATCCTTCCACAGCGCTAAGTGAGCCAACCATGCATACATGGCACACTTCTGGAATTGATTTCCATGTTTGAATCATGCACCCAGATTTGAATTGAATTTGCCAATCATGTGGATTTTTGTTTACCAATTCCAATGATTTGAAGCCATTGTGCAAAAGCCATGTGCAATTGGACGCATGCAGTCTCCGCTAACTCAACCCGATCATGTATGAAATGAAGTTGCTGGCAATTGAGCCGGCCCCACGTCTACTTTTGGGTTTCTCGAACTTCTTCTGTCGCACCTTCCAAAGGTTGCCCCGCAAAGCCGGCATGGATGCGCTCCATCGCCAGACCTGTCCAGGAGCGGATGCAGATGGAGTCCATGTTGTGGGGAAGGGTATGGGGAAGTTAACATAAACATTTGCAATGATCACATGCGCAACGAATCCCAACCCTATCTCATTAATATAATCTGATTTATATTTCATTCTTTCTTGGGGTTGTTCATGTGGTTGATTCTGAGAGGTCCCCAATTGCGTGAAAGCAACTGCCAAGCTAAGAGCTTTTTTCCTCTTCAAACGCAGAGCACTGAATCACTTCAGATTGGCATGGGTACCTCCCATTGTTACCAGGCGACCCCAAATATGTGTTGGCTCACACCGCCCGTGCAACCCATCCCCACCAAAGAATCAAAATAGAAGTCATGAAGGCTGCAAATATATTGAAGGGCAATCACTTTAAAAACAAAGTCCTTTAATCTCACAACAACTAGACAACATATATTGGATGGAGATTTAGGCAGCATGACAAATCTTTGACCTTGTTTTGCAATGATCACAGTGATCGATACAAAAATAGATCTTGATCCATGGATGGATTGCTGATATGGATCCTGGCAGTGGCCTAAGCTCTCACATATGAACCCCAAAGCCCGGCACCAAAAGTGAATTGGGAATTTGTCCCATCAAATTTTCAATCTACATCGGGAGCATCATTTGAGTCGTTGTTGGACCCATTGCTCAAAAGAAACAGGGCAATGGCAGCATTGTGTTTGAACTCTGCGAAAAGACTTCCATCCCTCGCACGCTCATTGCCCTTCTCCAAAGATTTTGCCTTGGAGCGGTGCAAGAAGTTTCGGGCAGCAAATGGTGATTGAATTCGAATATTTTTTTGAATGCACATCATTATAGGCTGTATACTCTTTGGCTTGGCATTTAATTCATCACATGTATAGATTGAACAGCTAAGATACTGATTTCATCCCGCATTTCAAAGCCACCGCAATCTTGTGAGCAACACAAGCCGAAGAGTTGTTGTAGCTGTAGTAGACCACATCTTTCCCAGTAGCCCGGTCAGTGACACCAACACTGCACCTAGTCCAGTAGATGTTCAGCCTGTAACCATCATAGTCACCGGCTTTGGCACGAGCATCCTCTTTGAACTTAGAATTTTTCACATCCAAAGTTTCATCAAAAGACTTTGCAAATTTCTCGAAGACCTCTACCTGCTTTGCGTTGAACAACATGGATTCACGTTGGCGTTCCAAGTACTCGGTGTCTTTCTCTTTCTTTGGCCGCCCTTTGGCCTTTGCCTTTGCTTTGGGCTCCGCTTTGTTCTCTGCTTTGCCCTGGGGCTTGCTCTTTGCTTTGGCCTGGGCCTTGCTCTTTGCTTTGGCCTGGGCCTTGCTCTTTGCTTTGGGGGATGCATTGGCCTTTGGGGAGGCCTCCTTTTTTGCTTTGCCTTTGCTTTTTGGGGGCGACGTTGCAACATCTTCCTCATGGGGTTCCTTGCAACTGGCACTTGACAACCTGGGACGTTTGCTTTGCATGGGCTCCTCTTCTGCTTTCTGTGCCTTCAAGACCTTTCGTTTGCGGCCAACCTTTGGTTTTGTTTGGGTTTTGCTCTTAGCCTTGTTCTTCTTTGTTTTCTTGGTTTTGTTTTTGGCCTGCTTGTCTTTTCTTTCACCTTTCTTCGAAGACTTGAAGCGAAGCTGTTTATCCCTGGTCACCACTTCATCATCACTGGACGCCCCATGGGCCTTTGGAGAAAAATCCTTAGGCAACTTGTTGTCCTTGACCTCATCCGTTTTCTTGCCCTCATCCACGGCTTTTGCCTGTGCATGATGCAGTTCGGGCTGGATTGAATTGATTTGAACATGTAATAGGTGAGGTTGTATTACGGTATTGCATCAATTCATTTGTTGATTTGATTTGAATGGTCCAATATTGAAAATGAATTTGAAAGGGTCCGAGTTGCCATGGGAGGAGCTCCATGTCGAGATCTCTTCTGGTACTCCGTTCTGCGTCTCATGGAACTGATTTCAGGGGAAGGTGACGGCACCAGTGAATCCGGGGGAGGATCAGTAGCCATGATGTCCATGGGCAATGTATCCACCGCATCCCCAGCGGCCTGCTGAACCGCAACTCCACGGGAAGGTCGACCTGTATGTCAAAATTTAAAGTTTGGTTTGGGTGAACATGGGTGAATGCATACAATGGTTTAACTCAAGTTTTCGTTGTCCATTAATCACAGAGACCAGTTAGTGAGTTGGAATCCAAAGCACTTAACATCAGTACGTGTCCAATCGGCTCCCGACCCAAAATATATATACATAAGCCTGGCCTAGCCTTGAGGTGGATTCATGTCCTGCGACTTCATCTTCTGAATGCTCTCTTGCAGCTGGGCTTTGCGTGCACGAATCCTCAAGTTGGCCATGGGGAGAAACCATCACCCAGGTTTTGTATGAAGAATTTATGCTTGATGTTTTCAAGTGCAAATCCAAATCGATAAGAAAAAACTCAACACTAACATCTTCTTAAGTTGATTTAATTGGGATTCCGGCCATTCATTGTGAACGCATGGCTGTATTCAGAGTTGGGGATTCAAAAAAGCTGAGTCAATGGCTCGGCTAGACGGGCTTGTGCTTTCTCCAAATCACCACGCATGTCAGCTACTGCATGTTCCTGACCTCATTTTTTCAACATCATCCCAGTTGATATTCAACATTAACCCCACATATGAATCATGTTGCACATATATAATGCATTATCCTGATTACCCGAGGCCAACGCCACTTCTGGCTTCTGAAGATGAAGGAGCTGCAGGAACCAGGGCCAAGATTGGAGTGGAACCTGGACTGGGTGGCGTCTCACTGGGTACCCCTGCACCCTCACCAGACTTCACATCCGGCTCTGGGATGTCTTTTCCCATGATCTCATTAGAAACTTCAGGGTCAGAATCATCAGAAGAATCCTCGCTGTCACTTCCAGGTTCCTCGGATTCATCATAGGCATCGTCACTCTCCTCATCCCGCTCCTGAAACAAGTGGGCCATTTGGGAAAATATAATGAAACATGGTTGCATGTGAAAGTATTTACAGATTTGATCCATACACATGCACTGGGAGAGTTATCCCATCAGCGGCCTCTTCCCCACGAGATTTTCGTTTCTCTTCCATGGCACGGTTGATCTCAATGCATTTCTCCTGCTGCGTGTCGAAGCTTTGGATGCTTTTGATTTTGGACAATTTTATAATGATAGAATTTCCATGGCCACCCAAAAAGTCCATAAAAGTCTATATAAATGCAGGATCATTCATTGTAATCGACATAGAGATACAGTCACATGCATGTGCAGGAAGGATGGTAATGGTAAATATATGTTCAAGAAAACTCGGTCCTCAAGTGTGGGGTTGAGGATGCAACAAAGCTGCTGGAAGCGCTTGTGCTTAGTTGCCGCAACAAATCACTTTAGGTGACCAAGTGGAAAAAACAAACATAGCTTCAGCAACTCTCATCTCAATTAATGCAAAGATATGCAAAGTGTTGAAAAACAAGTGCATGAAGCGCATGAAGTAAAATCCCATTCAAGTATTAAGTTCAATCATTGGAGTTTCTTGCATGCAATGCATGGCCAGCGAATATAGTTTAAGATCAAGGCACTGTAGAAACCAATTCCTTTTTGGTCTTCAGCTTTACCAGGGCCAGGAACTTTCTGATGTGCCAGCTATCCCCAATGATTTCACCAGCATCCGGTTCCCTCTTCGCCTTCTTGTAGAGTAATTTGATCTGTTCCCGCAAAGGGTTCACTGATGGCTGGGGCTGGGAAGCGACAGAACAACTGCGAAGCAGGATTGCCTTCAACATCTCAAAGACATAAAGAATGCAAGCACATCGCACATTCGTTTTGATGTTGTCATGGAACAAAGGTTGCTTCGGATTGTCCCTAAGGTAGGTCCTCACGGACTCGAGGCCATCCCACTCACTAGCCAAAGTCCGAATATCCACCTTTGGTTTTTTGGCTGGCCTCTTAACCACCATGGCTCTATCAGCAAAGACAGATGGATCGGCTTAAGCCCAAAATTTCTCCTGGTGCTTCCATGCACGGCTGGAATCATCAATTATATCCATGGTCCATTGGTTTTCCTGATTCCTCCAAGTGGTTGCCATGATTCCAATGCTAGTCACTCCCCAGTATCTCGATTCATTCATGACCCATGATCCCTGCAACACAAGCAGCCCATTCCAGGACCGCACCTGCGTGCATCAGCCAAAAAAGCAAGCGGCCCATGGCCCGTGCAGCCGGGTGTGAGTGTTGAAAATTTGAAAGTGGGATGCATGGATATGCATACTGTATGATTGCATGATGCACATATGCAATGGGAAGTGAATCAAATCAAGATCGGATTAGGGCCCTTTCCGTACATGAATTCAATCCCAGTTGCATATATGCATGCATGCATTCAATATTTAAATTAATGACAATAGATCGGAAAAGTTGTTCCCAATTGAAACAAATTCTTCAATACCCCAACAGCCTTTCATCATCTTTCATCCCATGGATGGCCGTGTCACACCGCCCTTGATTGCGATTGGATTGCGGGCAATTTTTCCTGAAGGCGTGACCTGGGCAAAGGGATGCATGGTTAATCATATACATGTTGAAAGAGGATCGACCCATGGATTATATGATAACAATACATGTATGATTCTATGATCATCAAGGCTCATGACAAGATATGAACATAATTGATTATCTTTGGGTGCCATGATAGATTTCGAACTATGTTATTTTCCCTCATTCATGCACTGATTAATTTCCCATATATATGTGGTGAATTCCACGCATTTATGCTAAATATGGTAACCACAGTTACTCCCATGCATGTCATATCTCCATGTTCCATGTCATAATAGGTCACATCAAAAAAACCTGGTTTTTTAGAACTTCTTAGAATAACTAGGTTTTTTATAAGGGTTCCCAAAAAACTCAGGTTTTTTTGCTGCGACCTGCATTTTTATAGGTTCTAGGTGCTGATGGTATATATATATATAAATATATATTATTTGTATTTGTTTGTCTGATTCCCAGTCCCAGTCGAAAACTGACCGGCTCCTCAGCCAATTAAGCTCTCCCGTCTTGGCGTCCGCCCTGCATGAAAGCACCGAACTCGGCTCCGGCGAAAAAGCATGCAACGGGAAGAACCGTGGCAGTCTCGTCGCACAGCGTCCTTGTATCGCATCTGCCCGGTTTTTTTTTTTGGGCCCGGTGATGCGGAACAACATCGGGTCAGAAAACATTTTAGCGAAAGCTAAGAGCTCTACAATGTGAGGCCCCCCAGTGATGTTTGTTGGTTTAGATTCGCCTGAGTAACTATAGCATACTATAGCTATTTGCGTACCATAAACCATTCTACATGGCATTTCCTCACTTTCTGTGAAATATGCTCACAACCGCGGACCCGCAAACAAAAACACCTCCTGGGCAGCTCGCGAATTCAGCTGAACTGCGACGGTCACAACTGCGCTGCGAATTCCCATGCAGTCGAACAGGTCGGTTTTCATCAGCTGAACAGCGACCCTTTTGGTTGGCGGGAAAACCACCATCATCACCATGAAAACACTTGGATCAAGATCATATTCTTGTCTTGCAATGCAGTTCAGGATAGTTCAACTATCAACAGTTGGATCAAGATCAGTCTTGAAATGCAGTTCAGGTATGATAGAGAATAAAGATCACTTAAACAAATTGCGGGCACTTGTTCAAGAACTAACGCTACTGATATTAACGGGACCCAAACATGGGCAAGGCTGGCCGTGGCCACATGCACGTGCACCTTAACGGAGAAGTGACCAATGATGAAACACAATGATATCAATGCACATATTTACAAGTCAAATGATTTCATAGAACCTATCAGTGCCTATCAGTGACTATCAGTAATTGTAAGTTTCTTCAAAGAAACGCTATCGCAAAACCAGAATCTCATGATCTCAGTGCCCTTGGTGGGGGCTCAATGGACCACTTCTCCTGTGTAGCCGAGAGATGGAAGGGCCACACGAATTCACGCATTTCGAAGGCAGGAACTCTTCGAGAACAGCATGGGTCTAAACCAATCCTCGGACCGCTGGACCACTGCATTGGAGAAGTTAAGGAAGTCAGCATTTCACCACCTATCCTCAACATCTATGTATCTTATTGTATTTTTTTCTTCGGTTGGTTAACCCCTCGATTTAATGAATACACCATGATTTCGCCAACATTGGCCATGCTCTGTGTACATCCAAGAACCATCTCCCAAAGTCGACGTAAATCCTTCATCCGAGTCGTCATCCGAGCATCGTTTTTGATTCGCTCGGAATCCTTCTCGAAGTACTTGGTCATGTTGGCTGTATAGCCTGGAGGGATGCCGGCAGATCTTTGGATGACTCAACGGTTCAACGGAGAACGCAGCACTTTGCAGTGGCCTGGCGGCCTAACCGAAAGAACATCCTGATGTGAACTATTCATCCGAAAACATCAAGCCACCATTCTCCAAACAAAATTGACCAATGACATATTCGCCACGTGGCTTACTCCCCATGTTTCCCGCAGGATAACCCGCGATGCCAGTGAACTGGCACCCTTTCCCAGCATCCATATTTTTTTTTCACTAGATTCTTGATCCCCATTATAGGGTATAGGGATTATCCTATACCATGTGGATCTTGTTAACAGGTATATTCGGTATATTCATGTTGTTGATCAGCATTACAGGATTGTTGATGTTGATCCCCATCAGCATCCCAGCCCCATCATCTCCATATGATGCTGAAACACATGAGAAAATCATCCATTTCATGGTGAAATCCCATAAACAAAAAAAACATCTCACTAGTAAAATCTATCTTATCCATCAACATCCCCATTTTCATTGCTTGAATCCGACTTTTTTGCGAATTCACTCACCATTATTCCCATTACAATATACCCCTCAAAACTTCTAAGTGTGCTAGAATCACGATTTGTCATGATAGAACCATTCCCATAGGATCCACAGTGCTGGTATATATGCTAACATGGATCCCATCAATATACCCCAGTCATGTTAGCATATATACCAGCACCATGGATCCTATGGGATTAAAAGCCCTGCATTTTTCGACTGCTTCGAAGTGATCCATCTGCGCTGCCATCTGCGCCATCGAAGTCCCCACCTTGCGTCACGGCGGGCGCCACCTCCACGATCTTCTTGGAGGAGTACAAGGAGAGCTGTCGGCGATGAAAGGCCATAGCGAACCTCGAAAGTCGCTGGAGATTTGAAAAAAATGGGGGGATGTAGGAACATCTATGGAACATCTATGGAACATCTATGGAACACTTAGGTGACTTAGATCTATTTTATCGTTTTTATGGCAGAATAAAGAACCATCCTAATCTGATAATAATGAGGAGACCAGCAATTTGTTGCTGCTAAAACATGAGGAGCTTCTTATCTGTAAATGAGAATATAAATGGAGTGACCAAAAGTTACAGAAACTGACGATAGGGGGTGGAAAACCAAAGGTTCCGGGAAGAGATGCGTGAGAAAAAAATCAGTGATTGGGGCCCATCAACCCCAGAATTGATTGAAGGGAAAATCCAGGAGGAACCCATATATTGTAAAAGCCATGGTTTCCTCTAGATTCTCCCTCTATCCATTGCATCAAAACATATCAAAACATGATTTTCAGCTTCAGAGTTGGAGAGAACGATGACATTTGGGTATTGTGGCGGAATTTGAGATGGACTTTGGTATTGGCGCAAGCGGAATCCTTAAGATTTCCGCAGGAGGTCAAGATGCAGGAAATTCTTGTGGTAGCTCATCCTACTGGCACGACCCACGATTCATTCCGCCCCACAAAAATGGTCATTTCATGTCATTTCCAACAGGAACCCTATCTTCATAATTGTGGGTAAAACAATGCCATAAACCATCCCCCAGTCATCACCATAAATATATAGGTGTTATGTTTACCATTCCCAGTCATGGGTGGTTTAATTATTATTGTTTCACCCACATATCCCTTCGTTTTTGGCACTTTCAACCAGTTTTCCTTGGGAAAAACTGCTCCTCCAAGGTTGCGTTTTCATAAAAGGCACTCTTTGGCGATGTCCGCCGTGTGGAAGTTGATGAAGCCATAGCCGCGATTGCGTTTGGTCTTGAAGTCCATAGGCGAATAGAAAAAGTCGAACCTCAACTGTCCACAGATGTGGCGATTTTGGCGAATTTTTCAGATGTTAGGTATAACATGGTATAACAGCCCAATGATATTAGCTATTTGAAAAAATCTTGCAACCAATGATAGGCCCATCGGGTTGGTTGATGACCTCCAAGTTGATCCAGTCTTTTTTTAGTTTGATGAACTTGGTGACATGAACATTTCAAACTCAATAAGTAAACAGATGTGTTTTTTTTATAGTCCTTTATGTTGATCAACTAAAATTGCATGTCCAGTCGAGCATATTTCTGACATGCACTGGCACTTTCTTTCCAGAGGACTGTATTTCTGACCGCTGATGATGATATGATGCAATAAAGCCATCCTGCATTGCAATCAACCCTGTGGAAGAGCAACCAAAGGAACCAGAGCACAACACGGTACTTGAACTACAAATCCTTTATAAAACCAGAAACCAGTAGAACCAATCCTCTTTAATCAGTAGCATCTAGCCATAGAAACCAGTTTTTGTTTGATGTTCTACGGTGATTTCTACTGAGAAAACTGCGATAGCCATCCCAGCCATCGATCAAAGGGGCGCTTCATCAAAGCCTGCCATCATCACTTCGCTCAGCAACTCTTCGCCTGGTGAAACCCCGGCAGCCCGGCGAACTCAGCAACATATTGTAATACATCAGCATATTATGTTATGTTACATTACATTCTATTCCATTCTATTGTACTATATTACAGTTTATTATGCTATACTATACTATACTATACTATACAATATTATCTTATCTTATCTTACATTAAATTGTATATTAAATTATTTTTAAATTAAAATATATGATATTATTTTATCTTATACTATGTTATATTATGTTATGTTACATTACATTATATTTCATTCTATTCCACTTTATTGTACTATATTGTATTATGCTTTACTATACTATGTTAAATTATCTTATCTTACATTATATTATATAATGAATTAAATTATATATTAAGTTATATTATATATTAACACATATTATATGTTATATTCTATGATGTAATATTATGTAATCTTACATTACATTATATTCCATTCTATTGTACTATATTAAATTATATTATACCATATTATATTATATCATATTATATATTATATATTATATATTGAATTATATTATATATTAAATTGTATTATATATTATATATTAAATTGTATTATATATTATAATAAATTATATTATGTCGTATTATATGATGTAATATTATATTATGTTTTATTATGTTCTGTTATGTCACATTCTATTCTATTTTATTGTATCATACCCTATCTTATATCATACAATATTCGGCTATCATTCTGCCAGTCGACTGGTAAACACCATGTCCAGTCGAAGACTCTTCTGGGGCTCCCCACATGTGTAGCGGTTTGGGATGTTGCGCATCATCACCTGATGGCTGCACTCCCAACGTCTGCTGTTTTTCCGGACTCACCGCGCTGTGCTGTGAATATCTTTACCAAAGAACTCCAACTGCAATTGCATAGATATGATATGTTATATATTATAGATATGTAATTTATAGATTAATATAATCTGTTGCATAGACTTATCCCAACAACCGAACAGATTAAACTGTGATTCTGCAGCCAATGACATCGCCAGCATGGCCAACATCGCCACGGTGCTGTGGTCTTGTCGTCTGAGAACAAGTTGGCCACCGACTCAGCATCCCTGGCGGAGAAATGCTCCGACCCAGTCACGAGTTGGACAAATCATTATCATTGTTCCCACGAACATATGAATATCTAATGTATAATGCATATATATATATATATAAATATATCATACAGGTTTTATATGATATCATGATAGACCAATGCTCCCAAAATTGCTGGCCTCCAGCGAGGGCTCTTCACCTCTTCGGAGTCCTTGGTTGCAGGAACTGCAGGAGATATTGGAAGGTCATACGATGTCATACGCATAGTATAAATGTATAAGAAATAGGGATTTCTAATTACCTTTTAGGGGAATACATGTATATATATATATACATATATATATATATATGTACATACACAATCATACACATATTGTCATCATTATGATTCTAGCACTCTTTCCTATATTATCACGTACCGCTGTATGTACCTACCCACCCTTGCAAAAAAAAAAACATCAGGATCGAACCAACAGCGACTGGGTATAGAATCAAGCATCAGCTTTGGAATCAACAAACCTATTCTGGTTGGTGGTTAATGATGGTTAATATACGTATGGTTTATGATGGTTAATGATGGTTAATGATGATTAATGATGGTTAATGATGGTTAATGATGGTTAATGATGGTTAATGATGGTTAATGATGGTTAATGAGGGTTAATGATGGTTTAATGATAACCTGGTTGGTGGTGCAATAACCATCTTGAAAAATGATGGAGTTCGTCAATGGGAAGGATGACATCCCATATATGAAATGGAAAATAAAACATGTTTGAAACCACCAACCAGTATTGCTGAACATGTTAAGTGCCAGGACTGTGTATGTTTCCGACGAAATATGAGGATTCCAGCGAAGAAGCACCACATAAACTTATTCCACGCCACCAGTTTAGCTGGAACCTTTCCAGAATTCTGGGTGATCTGCCAGACTTCCAGGTGAAATCGGGGACGATTTGCGTTTTTTCGAAACGCTGCCCAGCTGCCGCCATCACAAGGCCCGGAGTCAACACCTGGGATGTCTTTGGAATCCACCGGTGACAAACCTGATTCTTCGCCACCTCCGCACCCGGCCTTCTTTGAATTCTTCTGGATATACCTTGGTTACGCTGCTCAAAAGCATCAAGTTTTCACACTGAACACATTCCCGTTTTGGCCTTTTGGCTTTGGACGATTGGACGACCCAAAATGTGACCACATGGATGGTTCCCAGTGGAAACATTTTAGTTTGACCCAACTCAAATGCCCCCAAGGGCGGCTTCTCAATGTGGCGCACCCCACAGGCGCAACATGGATTCTGATCTTTAACTTCAGTTTTTCAAACTTCAGAAGTAAAAAACTCCGTTCTTCCGTTCAATTTTTTTCGCAACTTTTCGTGCCAAGTTGCTCTTCGTTCCTTGCATCACCTTGCGTTACTTACATGTGGGGCCATCCCAAGTCCAATCTTTTTACATTGCACTTGATGCGAATGGTGAGCAAAATGGTGAATCTCAGTTTTATTGGTCATCGAGTCATCAAAATGAATCATAAATGAATATCTGAGCGTTGCTGGAGGTTTGAAATCACCAGATGATGAATCTATTTCTCTCTCCTTGGTGGTCATCGTAAATATTCGATGTATGCTTTCAATCCCCAGAGGAATATCAGTCAATTGGCGGCCCCGAGGAAAGGAAGGAAAATGAATCCGCCAAATACATGGGTTCTATCCTTATTTCAAAGGGTTCACATCCAAACATTTGCTGGACAAATTGCCTCTAAATTTCTTGGTTGCATCCCCAGTCATTGAAAGAAACACCATTTTTGCTTCCAAAAAGCAACTGTTTTCTTGCCAAAGTCGCAGGTTTGATCAATTTCCTCTAGTAAAACCACCAGTTTCCCTGATCCAATCACCATTTTTCTTATCCCATTGATCTCCCCATTGTTACAAAATCATGGCAGCGTCACCATCCATGGCTTTGCGTCCCGGAGCGAGCGAGTCCTGGCTGCGTGGGACCCACGATACTTCACTGCCGGTGTATTCATACAAATAGATGTATAAATGATCTGTATTCATCTTTACTATGTTTTCTTCTCTCACAGTATATCGGGTGGTCATCATGTGTACACATGCAAATCTGTTGCAGGTCAAAACCTACTTCTGGATATCTAAAATATGACCAAACCTATTCATGTTTGGACGCTAACAAGCACCCAATCTTATGCTGTTATACTTGACCTGTTTCTGCATCCAAGGAGTCATCCGCTGCTTACATCATTGATGATCAAAGTTTCAAGACCTACCGGAAGAGCTTTTTTGTCATGATTCCAAGGAAACCAAGCCATTTCTGGGTCTACATTTCTGTTCCATTCATCTCTTGATTTTGTTGGTCACGTCACATTTTGGTTGACACGATGATCCACTCCACAGTGGATGACCTCATCCGGCTTCAGAAAGTCATCCAGCAACCTGGTGGCGTGAAAAGCAATGGATGTTCGTCGTGTGAGGATTGAGAGGTTTACTGAGGATGACGATGACGATGATGATGACGACGATGAAGATGAAAATGAAGATGAAAATGAAGATGAGGATGAAGATGAGGATGAAGATGAAGATGAAAATGATGATTTAAGATTATGACTTGAGATGATGACTTAAGATGCCTCTCAGTTGGGGTAATCATTCCAGCTAGGGATGGAAACCACGTAGCACACACGAACAATCAGCCCAAGTCACCGTTGCTTTTCCATCTTTCGAACATGGTCAGCCAATTTGTACATGACAAGCAAGTCATTTTTCCATCGTGTGACACTGACACCATTTTCTTTAGAGTATGTTGTCAGCAAACATTGGTATGAGATGGTATGAGTATGGATCCACCAACTTGGGCCTGACAGGATACAAACACCGGTCAATTTCTACAAGTATCTGTGGCAACAGCAAAATCTGCGAGAAACAACTGATGTCTCGAGGAGCGCTCTTCACCTCGTTTTCGGGCACAACACCATATGGTCGGAATGAACAGCTAACATTGTGGGGGTCCCCCCATTTCTGGAGCTGTTCTTAGCGAATGCTCAGGCTCAGAACAACCAAAGTCCGTGGGGGGGAACGGGGAATTGTCTGCACCCCAAACCTGGTGAATATCCCACCTGTTTTGGACGTTTGATTTTGAACACTGCTCCATTTTTGAACACATTGTTTTAACTTACTTGCCAGTTGCTGTTGCTTCTGCTTGTTAGGTGACATCCCAAGTTTCCCTTGCAACAACTAGATGGTTTTTGCTTGCGGAAACCTACTCTTGAAGATGTTTTCCCCTCTGAAAAACACAACTTTGTTGCTAAAGTGACGTCTTTTCTGGTTCATGCTAAATCCACCTTTCATGATGCTTGCAATTCCTCTTTTTTGTTGGCGAAATCTCTTTGAATTTCTGTAAAGAGTTTCCGAAAAATAATCCACATCTTCCCTTCATCGATTCCCCAGTCATGGTGGATGTTCATTGAACACATCAGCTACATAGATATAGGTCACCGACTCAGCGCCTGGTCATGACAGCGTCCCGACATGGGACTTGTTGCAGCCAGGGTGGATTCCACATGAATCTTCATTCTCTCCCCATTCTAATCCCTCTAAATCCCGACGAAATGCCTATAATTGATGGTTTCAGTCCAATTCAGATCCTATTAAATTACAATTTTTGATAGTTAAATCCCCATTCTATCACCATTTTGAGGGTCAAATCCCATGAAATGACCATTTTCGATTGCTGAAGAGTGCCCGCGCGGAGACGCCGAGGCACTGGGCTTTGCTTCCGCTGGGGCAAGCTGCAGCACCACCTTCGCTCAGCCAATGCATGTGGATTTCACATGATTTAACCAATGATAGTTATAATAATTACTGTACAATGTGGAGCCCCCAAGATAGCTAAGTTGGTTTATGGTACTTATAACTATAGTTAATGGGGTTTATAAACCAACTTAAAACTGGGGGGGCCCACATTGTACCAATAATGGTAAGAATGTTGTTGATCATCAGTATAATCACCAATAATGGAGTAATGATATGGAGTAATGATCATTAGTAAATAATAGTTCATAATCAACAATAATCTGATATAAGTATATTGATGAATGTAGATTATTTGTATCTCCTATCATCAACCTATCAATATATAATAGTTAATAATCACCAATAAAGCATTTGGATTAGAATTAGGATTCCTGCTTTGGAATGGTTAGGATGTTTGGTGGCACAAAATTTCGATTTAACCAGTGTAATTTTGGATTCCCCCATCAAAAAATGGCTGCTTTACAACGCCAAACGCTAAGGCCTGAAAGTCCGCTGGGAATGTGAGAACAAGATTAGCCAATCAGCCAACTCAAAATGATGGCGAAACTTTGGTTGGTACCTCCCAAAAAAAAATGTTCTTTGCAGGATATGACATATATACTCCCTCATTTACAGCGCGAAGAATTTGCGACGCATTGACTTACCATGCACCAAGATTTGCCCAACAACCAATCATGGGCTTCAAAAATTCGTATCTCCTCTCCAGTCCCACCCAAACATGCGCGATTCGGACAGCGGGTCGCACCAAAAAAAGACATTTTTATTGGCTAAGCACATGGTTTTCAATAGGGGATAGCCGGATAGCCCAATCTATGGCCCTTTTGATATGGACATGGTGATAAACCAATGCTGCAGATTTAGGGATACCGTATTTTTGGACAAACCCGAATTTGAGTTACAGATTCGAGAATAAGTTTCCCCTGTATGAACAGATGGATATGACTTTTTGAAGTGTTCAACAGCCAATATCAGATGGTCTGTTCCTGGTTTTTTTGTGGAAGTTGTCATAATTCACCAATTTGAC
>CAMXCT020006057.1:40744-65744 GCA_947184155.2 Cladocopium goreaui | reverse complement strand
GATCTCAGAATCCGGCTAGTTGCAGTGGCATACCATTTGCCACCATTTAGCTGCTGAATCTTGCTGTGATAAGAGGGAACCTACGAGTATCTGTTCATCAGACTAAGTCCCATGAAATTCTGCCCGATTTTCCCATCGAAAGGTGGCACATCTTTCAAAAGGAAAAAAACTCATGTAGTTTGGTAAGACGTATCCTAAACCATCCCCAATTTACCAACTTTTACGTTTTTGGGCATCATAAATATATGTACCCCCAAAATTCATAATTGGGTTTGCCACATATTCTTGCCATCAACGAACTACCCTCCAGTACCCACGTATACATGTATAGATGATTGTATGTTTTTTTCTTATTCAGGTTTGATTTGTCAAGCATTTTTCGTGTCAAGATTACCGAAAAATGGGAAGCCATCCTGAAAATGATTTCAATACAGTGGACTTAACTCCTTAATCCCTTCCCCCGTTCATATTCAACAAGCCCAAGAAACCTTGGTATTTTGTTGGGGATTTACACATATCTGGACCCAGCTATAGGCTGTGTTTGATATTGGCGGGATATATATATAACATATATATATATAACATATATATATATATAACATATATATATATAACATATATATATATATATTTCTGCATGGTTTTTCTATGTTTATAGATGATATTCCCAACATATTCCCAACATATTCCAATGATGTTCCCATGATATGAATCATAGCTGAGCTTCAGCTTCCTCATACTCCATCGCCATGGTCATGGTGTGCACTTGAACCGCGGCTCGGAGAGTTTCCACCAGTGGAACATGGATAAACATTGGATCAAGAAATGGTCATATTCTCATTCCAAGACATTCCAGGGGGTTACAGTAATTCCAATGTATTTCATGACTCGGAAACATAGGGGTTTTGTCCATTGAGAACAAGAAATGAAGCTGCAAGAGTGTGTTGATCAATAGTGACCATCAATGGTAAGCTCCCAAACTTTCTGTGTAATTTCTGATGTTTTTTCCATACACACCAAAATTTCCGATTAAATTGTCGGAGGTCGCTATCACTTTTCTGGTCGGAATATGCCAAAACCATGAGTAATTTGAAGGTCACCTTCCCCAACATGATGAGGAAAGGCATGATTTGAATGTCTGTATTGTAGTCATTGATGACTGGTGGGTGTGTTTGTGAACCCAAAGTGTGAACTCTGATGTCAAAGCATCCCAAACAAGATCTTCATACAATGATACACATGTTTCAGCCTACTAATCACTTTTAATCTCCAGTGGTGGCTGAGAGCGTGACTGGATCATAGCCATGCTGTCCAAAGGCTGCTTCCCAAATTCAATAGTCGTATATTCTATCTCCTACTTATCTTGCTCATCACTATTTTGCATTGCTTATGTCACTGAATCCACATTTTGGTCACAAATTTACTGGAAAAAAACACATCTGATAGCCTCTTAGACTGGATGCCTGTATTCCCATGTGTCCCACAGTGGTCGTTTGGTCGCCTCCCTCAGGTTCACGTTGGTTTCGATCGCCGCCTGCAATGGCAGGTTTTGGGCTGATTTTTTGCCATACACATGGTAGGTTTGGGGAAATTTATTGTCAACCATGGAGACTTTCAAAGAAACGATATGTGATACATGTGATGTTAGTCAACTAAAGATATTTCACTGACTGTAAATGTATCCAACGAACACAGCTGGGGATACCTTTCACCAACCAGGGTGATAGCTCTACTTAACTATTTCTCTGCCAACGTAGAGCGACTATGCTATTTCTTACGGTCAATGTCTGGTGGCCGTCACCCAACCTGACATGGCCATGGGGATCAGCAAATGATCAGATGGGTGGTGGTGACTTTTGGCAATCGCTGATAAAGCAGGTTCTTGGAGCGAGGGGAAACCAATATTTGACCTACCCTCTGGTTATGACTAACATAGCTATCGAAAATGGCCATAGACATAGTAGATTTACCCGTTAATAGCATGGTGATTTTCCATAGCTATGTAACAGTTTACCAGAGGGTATTTGACCTATACACACATATCTCATGGCTGGTTTTGTCAATTGGAGACGCCCCAATTCCATTGATTCTCATTCTTTCCCCATCATGGCCATGGCTGGGAAACCCATCCTCCGCATATGGCAGGCAAACAAACCCACCACATCCCCAGCTGAGTCACATCCAATCGCTGTCGCGCAACCATCTGCGCTTGCCTCAGTGAAAAAACAGTCCAGATCCTGGACCCTTTGACGGTTCTATCTGGAGAAGGGAAAACCATGCCGTGAGGTTACACCGTTACACCATGACTTACTGATGCGTTTTACGCAGGGAATTTTCGGGAATGATCCATAATCATCCATAATCACTATCAATAATAATTCCAGCAACCCCCATTCCCATCCATTCCCTACTAAGCACTAGTAAGAAAAAAATGGAGAGACTCCACACCGCTAGTGGTACAGGTTATGTTTGTCATTCACCCACTGCCAATCAACATCCACCATGTCGTTGGCTGGACTCTCCCTTTGTACAGGTTCTTATCATGTTTGATTCATTGATGAAACCCCCATCATTGCTGATGCAACCCCCAATATTGTCCCTTAACTTTTAGCTGATCTTCATACTTATCTTGGCATATGCTCATCGTTGTTCCCCTCACACTTGCTGCTTGGTTTATCATCATTTCCCTATCATCCAATGGCCATAAAGACACATTCATATATCATTTTGTTGGTGGAATATCATATATACATGTATATATTTGTATATATTGTACGTAATTAAATGTATATATATATATACATATCCTATATCCCCAGAGTACATGGGTGGTTTTCTAACCCGTTTTTGTGGTTTGAATCCAGCTCCGTATTTTTGGAATTTGTTTAATGGAAATCTCACTAGCCCACATTCGTGAAGCCCAGTTACAGTATATCCATTACATCCCAGTTCAAGTTCTTGTGATCCCCACAAGGTTCATCATATCCCCATGGTACACCCATGACATCATCATTATTACCCATAAATGGCGGGCAAATTCCTGATGAATCCCTATTTTGGGCGGGTGAATATGCATTTTGTTGCGCAGTTTCAACCACTTCGATTTGCTGCAGAGGTCCCCAAAAAATAGACCGTATTCCCCATGGATGTTTCACTGGGAACCCAAATCCCCGACCAAACAAACCCAGGACCAGCAGATTTGTTGCAGAAGTTCCCCCCAAAATCCCTATTTATAGATGGTTAAAATCCATTAAGATCCCATTAAAACACTATTTTTTATCTATGTTTGATAGTGAAATTCTATTAAAATCCAAATTTTTGATGGGTTTTCATGGTTCAATCCCATTAAATCCACTATTTTTCACCGTTAAACTCATTAAACCACCATTTTTCCTAGTTAAATCCCATTAAATCCACCATTTTTCATGGTGAAATCGCCCGAGCCGAGGGCCGCCTTCCAAAGACGTTGGCCGGTGGCAGCTCCAACTTCGCCACCTGGCGGCCATAGTCCGGGCGACCCGGAGGCAGCACCACCTGCGGAGATGGAGAGATCACCAACATTCTGTTCTGTAGATTTTAAATGTACAAATATATATATATAGTGATTACAGTATTTATATACCTGATATTTATTAATCACTGTTCTGTATATATATATATATGGTTAATAGTGATTAATAGTGGTTAATAGTGGTTATAAGTGATTAATACCTGATCTGATAAATAATATATACTGGTTGGTGGTATACCTAGCCCTTCTGAAAAATGATGGAGTTAGTTCGTCAGTTGGGATGATGACATTCCCAACTGAATGGAACCATAAAAAAAGTTGCAAACCACCAACCATAAATATATATATATATGATTATATATATGATTATGATTATATATATATATGATTATATATATATATGATTATATATATATATATATGATTATATATATTTATATATGTATATAATTATAGATATAAAAGTAAGTTATGTAAGTTATGTAAGTAATTGCAAGTATGTAATATACTCCTAAACAGCACTATCCTATCCACAACCTATCTGTGAGTCAAAAGGCCCGTCTCCTGGCAAAGATTAACATTGACCAACAAACATCCAAAGAAGCCTCCAGTGAATCAACTGGGCAATTTCATTTCCCACACTTTTGTAGGAAATTGATTTACTTTCCACCAAGTTTTTTGTAAAATGATTTATCAATCAGGATCTTACCAGTCAAAAATCACATGTGCGGATGAAGATTTCCGATTTTTTTTCGTAGCACATATCCAGTCTTGAGGTGGCCATAATGCAAACCCCCAAGCCACAAGCTACCCAACAAGAATGGGTACCCTCTGGTAATTTAACATAGCTATGGAAAATCACCATGATTAATGGGAAAATCCACTATTTCTATGGCCATTTTCAATAGCTATGTTAAATTACCAGAGGGTAAAACCAATTCAATTTGGTGGTGGATACAATCCCAATTGACATCCATTTACATGGAATGGATCGACACCCTGAACATTCCAAACAGATCATAAATAGTTTCTGCTGGCATGTTGCTACCCTTGCATTATGGAGGATCATGGTGGCTCTCGTCAGGTTGCACGTGCTAGCGGAGAGGACGGTGTCCAGCTTCAGCACCTGGTGGATGCAACTTGTGGTACGGTCTGCCGAACCACAAGGCCTTCATCGATGCTGCTCTCGGTGTTCCTTGACGTGGTGTGACCAAAGGCGCCTGCCGATGCTGGCCCTGCAAACGGCTGGTACTATACCTGTCGTCTTGTTTGGAACTGCGAAGAGCTCATTGGCATTCTCTGTGCGAGATTACTTCCGAGAATGGGAGACACTATCAACGTCCATGTGGACGGGTTTGAATATGTTTACTTCCAGTTCTACATGTGCATCCCAGCTAGTAAGTGATTAGTAAATGTTGACAACAGTTAATGAACTGTGTCTATAATCCAGTCATATACACAGGACTGGTTCTCCAGTTAAAAATGAGTGGATGCAAGTCCAAGAAAGTGGGAGGATCATCCATTTTGATGCTAAAATAATTCACGCCCCAAGTCTTTTAGCTGGCAGCTGGTGGAACCCTATTTTTTTTCTGTGTTGACCAGTTGAGCGTTCATTTTTGATGGTTAAACATGTTAAAACCCATTCAACCACCAGCCTTGATGCTTAACATTGCTTAACATCATCCCAATCCAGTACTTGCTGGACACATTTCCATGAAATCACTGTTGGGCAACATCACATTGCCCTCTGGTAAACGTTTACAGTTTGCTATTGAAAACTGCCATTTGTTATTATTTATTTCGTGAGTTTTCCCATTAAACATGGTGGATCCTTCCATAGTTAACAGTTTACCAGAGGGTAATTCACAGCACCATTTCTTACCAGTTGAATCCGCTGACACCCATGACAAAAACCATGGCGACGACGACCCTAACCCCTGGGCCTCGCGACTCTGAGTGCTGTAGGCATTGCGACCTTCCGCAATCTCCCGACCAAAGTCCTCCAGATTTCGCTGGTGAACGAACCCAACAAATCATGAACTGCTTGGTGGGTTTAATCGTCTTGAAAAATGATGGAGTTCGTCAGATTGAATCATCATCCCAACTATGAAAATAATCCAGTCATGTTCCAAACCACCAACCAGTTAATGACATCGCAGTTTTTGGTGGATCACATCCCATTTCGCTGGTTAAATCAACATCAACGCCCAAATTTCTGGTTGGTTTGAAGCGTCAATGCTGGGGGACTGGGGACCCCAAGTTGGTCCTTGATGGAACAATAGGCCTCGACATCCATGGCTGCTGGGCCCACCGTTTGTGTCAACACGGACTGGTAACCTGCGAAGGAGGGTTTCCATGAGGATGTTACCAACACACATATGGGATATTGTGGGATAGCAAATCAAGCTGGGACTTTAAACATAGACATGCATGAATTCCATGTCAGGAATATGACCCAAATGAACTACCACCAGCAACAAGGGAGTACTATCAATTCAGGGTACTGCATATCCAGAAATTGGACAGTTGATAATCAATCGTGGGATGCTTTCAAATTTTCTGCCCTGAATGGGCAAACAAGGCAATACAGTTGGTGATACGAATCAACATGAGCAAATCAACATATGGGAATGGGCCAAAGTCAAAATTTAAGGCCAAGGGCACCATAGATTTGGGTCTATTTGTAGTATTGACCATCCAATTTTTGAGGTACCTAGCTTTGACCCAAAACCCAATATGGTATGGGTAGAGTAGAATATCAGGCACAGGCAACCACCTAGACACCAAGCACAACCATACCAGTCACAAATTCACGGACACCAAATATCCTGCACGAATCCGGATTTTCAGCTGGGTATCACATTCCCATAGGATCCATGTATGGTATATATGCTAACATTTGGGGTATATGGATGGTAAATGTTACCATATATAGCATACATGGATCCTATGGGATTACCTGCAAAAAATTGGCAAACCCTTGGGCTTTTAAACGACGATTTACCCATCAGTTTCCCCAACCCCTCGTCGCACCAAGTGGCTCGTTTGAATAGGCGCCACTGGGACACCCGGTGCACTGGCTTGATGCTGCAGCTGTGACCACATGCTGCCTGAGGTGGTGGCCACGTGTTTGGAACACGTTGAAACGAATGCAGATCCAGCCGCACATTTTCTTGCCCTGGAGAGCATGAGTCTAAATGTCATTGAAATCATTTTCGACCCTGGAGCTGTCACCGCCACGGATTGAAGCGCCCCAGGTCACCACGGTTCCATCTGCCAAAATGGCAGCAAAGGAAGATCCCGTGGCAGAAATCTGCTGGACATTCCTGAGCTGATCTTGGACCCTGGAGCTGTCACCACCATAGTTTGGAGCGCCCCAGGTCACCACGCTTCCATCTGCCAAAATGGCAGCAAAAGCAGACCCCGTGGCAGAAATCTGCTGGACATTCCTGAGCTGATCTTGGACCCTGGAGCTGTCACTGCCATGGTTTGGAGCGCCCCAGGTCACTATGCTTCCATCTGCCAACATGGCAGCAAAAGCAGACCCCGTGGCAGAAATCTGCTGGACATTCCTGAGCTGATCTTGGACCCTGGAGCTGTCACCACCATGGATTGGATTGCCCCATGTCACTACGCTTCCATCTGCCAAAATTGCAGCAAAAGCAGAACTCGTGGCAGAAATCTGCTGGACATGCCTGAGCTGGGCTTGGACCCTGGAGCTGTCACCACCATGGATTGGATTGCCCCATGTCACTACGCTTCCATCTGCCAAAATGGCAGCAAAGGAATTTCTCGTGGCAGAAATCTGCTGGACATTCCTGAGCTGGGCTTGGACCCTGGAGCTGTCACCGCCATGGTTTGGATCGCGCCAGGTCACCACGGTTCCATCTGCCAAAAGTGCAGCAAAAGCAAACCCCGTGGCAGAAATCTGCTGGACATTCCTGAGCTGATCTTGGACTCTGGAGCTGTCACCACCACAGTTTGGATCGCCCCAGGTCACCACGCTTCCATCTGCCAAAATTGCAGCAAAAGCAAAACTCGTGGCAGAAATCTGCTGGACATTCCTGAGCTGATGTTGGACTCTCGAGCTGTTGCCACCACGGCGTTGGTCGCCCCAGGTCACCACGGTTTCATCTGCCAAAATGGCAGCAAAGGCACTCTCTGTGCTACAAATTTGCTGAACATTCTTCAGCTGATGTTGGACTGTGGAGCTGTCACCACCACCGTCTGGATCGCCCCAGGTAACAACCCTAGCCGCTCCAACGCACCACAAGGAAAATGCACACCATGTTGCAGCTATCTTTGGCCGCTGAACAACAGCAGTAAGGCTGTCACCATCTTGAAGCCCTGACAGGCGAAGAGAGCTTGCTGAATTCGGTTCCCATCAGCTGCAGCAAGCCTGAGGAAACGTTGCCCAAACGACTGTTGTGCAGCTACTTTCAAGTCAGCAATGGTGCCTCCTGCCATGGCACGGCTACGGTGAGCAGATTCTCTGGTACAAAATGGCTAACATCTTAGGAACATCATTATCGTTGCTTGTCTCGTTTTCCATTGAGTTGATGAGAGCCAAGCTCACCATGCTTTTGGCTAAGGGCTGGTGATGAGATATCCAACTGATGCCTGTCCACCTTCTGAAACTCATGAGTATCCCGTGATGAATCCATGAGAAATCGTCATCAAATCACAGGAAGGCACCAGCAAAATGGTCCACTAGATCACCATTTTTCTTTAATCACTTGATGATCATGGTTGAGTTGATTTGAGTTGATTTGATTCGTACAATATTGTATAATACCTGCAAGCACATTTTTCACTGCCGAATCTTGGGACTGAACGAAAAATGCTGACCCGCACATGCCTGGATAAACCCATGTTTTGGATAGGTAAATGGATATAGATGCGGAATTCAAACACATGGAAAGGGCAATCTAAATGGACATCTAAGGAGTGATATAATTCCATCTGCCGATCATTTCAAACGCCACCAGAAATCTCACTCAACTGTATGCATCCAAGGCTGAAGCGAGCTTTGGAAAATGGGGTATTTATCGAGGATTTCATCAAATGGGGTCCCCTCCAACCATTCGTTTCCATAAAACATCAATGGCCATTTCAGGAACCGATTTGTTGGAGGTACCTACCATATATAAGGCCTATTTTTCAGGCCTATATAATTTCCATTGAAAACAGGAAGCATCTTGGATGCCTTGGGGTATCTTTGTGTTGGAACCATCGTAGGATGTGGGATGCCATGGTGTCAAAGCCAAAAAGAATTCCCACTGACGATGCTTGTCTGAGAGGTCGGTTTCTTACCTATATGCAACCCATGGTGCTGGAATATGAATCCCAACATTTACTCCATTCTTATGACCCAGTTTTGTAGGTAAATATACCAGCACCATGGATATACATGGAGTATATGGGTTATGATGACAATGGCTTCTGAAATTCAAATTATCATCGCAATTCTTTGATTCCTACTGACAATGTTGATATCAAACTGGGGCTTCTCATCATTTTCCCAGTTCTCCCATAATGGGTCAACTATTAATGCCTTATCATTACTACTACTGCTACCACTGCTACCACTACTATTATTATCTAATTGCTGGTATACCTACCCCCCTGAAAAATGATGGAGTTCGTCAGATTGGATCATCATCCCAACTATGAAAATAATTACCCTCTGGTAATTTAACATAGCTATGGAAAATCATCATTTTTAATGGGAAAATCCACTATAAATGGCAATTTTCCATAGTTATGTTAGTTTACCAGAAGGTAAAAGTCATGTTCCAAACCACCAACCACTTATTGATCCCTCCTGATGAACCCCAAGTCCTCCCAGATTTTGGAAAAATCGGTCGCTCCCCGATCGAAACCGCTAATCTTCCCATCTCAAAAACGCCGCGCTGCTGTAGTCCGAAGGATACATCGAAGACACCGTCCCAGGGAGGGGCCGAGGCATCTGGCCCACCTGGCGACTAGCGCTTGATCCTCCAAGGACCTCCAAAACGATGGTAAAAATACGAAGATTGTGGGGTAAAACGCCAATTTCTAAAGGGAAATTAAAGGGTCAAACGGTAGTGATGTTTTTGGGTGACTTTAACCTCACTTGACCATCGAACATGGTGTTTCATGGGATTTAAGCTGATCTTTTTGGGGGCAGTTCCAGTTGTCGTTGTGGGTTCTCCCCAGCAAACATATGAGATATATGATTTATGTTCACTATAGATCACTATAGGATATATGTGGGGTTGTGTGAAAATAGTGAACCCCAAATTCCGCTTAAATTTTGCTCATCACTTAACCAATTTAACCAAATGAAATTGCTACAACATGGCTGTCAATCACGAATTCATATACCCCATATCCCCATATATTGCTGGTGAAATCCCCATGATATCGCATGGGATTCCCATTGGGCTGGTTGGTTCAATCCCAATAGTAGCAGCTATAGGTCCCCTTTTTTTCTGCTGACCATATCTGTTGAAATCGCAGGCGAAATCCAAATTTTCATGGGTCAAGCATGATCTTCCCATTCTTTTCCCAATAAACCACCATTTTCCTTGAAGTCCAATGTTTCATGGTCAAACCATGCGCATTTTTCATGGTCATTTGACCACCTGAAAATCACACCCAAATTGCACCAAGGACCTGCCGTAGCTGCCAGGGAGTGGCCGATGGACTCACAGGTGGCACCTTAGGACTGGATAGGAAACAACATCTAACCATGGTAAAATGGTGATGTATATGGAAAGATCCACCATTGATCATGGGTAAATCAACTATTTCGACTGGGCCATGTTCAATAGCTATGTAACAAATTACCAGAGGGTAAAAACATGCTGAGGCACATCATTCACCTCATTTTTGTTGTTTTTTATTTGGCATTTACCCAAACACATACCAAAAGTGACCTCGGCCAGTGAGGATGCCACCTTTGAACGGGAAATCCCTATGATTTCAATGGGAAACTATCCGCAAATCTAGGATGATAGAATATGATAGATCTGAAAAAAAAACAATTCATGATCTTGGACGAAGGAGATCATCTTCACATCTGGAATTTATATTAGGTTTGTTGGACATTGAAAGACAAATTGGTGAATTTTGATATGTAATAACATAGGACACGGGAATATCTATGGTTCAACAGGTTTAGAACATTAAAGTACAAACCATGGGTCATCTTCCGATGGTATTTTCGAGAAGTTCAGCAATTAAAAAAAGGGGTATCAATCCATAGTGAGGAAAACTAGAACCCAGAATTTCGGATTTTGGGTCGAAAATTCACAAGAAGCCAATTACTGTATATAATTGGTCTAAGTAACCCCCTTGTATCAACAAATCAACAGGGGTTTCCTTGATGGCTCAAATGTTTGTTGCTACAAATTGACCCCCTGTTGACCCATTCACCACCAGCCATCACTAGTGGATCCGAGTCCCCCAAACATAACACAAAGTGGTCGCTAGTTTTGCGAATCTGTCTCCAGCATACCAGATCAAACATCTTGCTGTTATAGTTATAGTTATAGTTGCGTATGTGTGATGTTTCGTGCACGTTCAGCAGTGGAAAACGCTTTGGATTTCAGATCCACCTGATCCCAGGACATCCCAGGAACGTGCGCTTGCGACAAGACTTCATTGGGAAGCAGGCCTGGCAGCCAGAGCAGCTCGGCAGGCTGAAACCAAGATTTTGATGGTATCAAACCAGGTCAAAACATCAAACAAGGAGGAAGACTCTGATTCAATCTATGGTCAATCTGGTTTGCTATTTACAAATGTCATGGTTTCCAAAAAAATCCATTAGGCTCAACTAAGGTTTATCCCTTTTGGCCGGGGTGCTGTCCCAACATCCTCTGTGCGGACTACCTTCCATCAAGCAAAGCACCTTAAAGAAAGTGGTTTCAGCCAATCCCACTTTTTTCTGCAATCAATTGGCAACTGCTTGCTCTAGATCATGGACATGGAAAAACAGTGAAAAGCATATGTTTCGACAAAACAAATCATACATGTCTACCGACATGCCACTATGTCAGATGACGTGCCAGCGAACACAAAGAAGACATCTCGGTGGGCCGGTGTGTTCAAAATCTTCGAACTCCAGGTTCGAAAGAATCAACAACTGCCAAATGATGGACCACGCCAAAAAAAATGGGGTTGTCATCCCAACCTGCTACTGTTTTTTGGTTTTAACCCTGTAATTTTTGGCATTCTATGACGCCATTGATACCTGGTAGGGGTTGACCTCATCAATCTGCAGGCCATTTTTGGCGGCTGTGGAGGCTTGTAATACCTGTACTTCCACGTGGTATTGTTGTGCTCTTGCAGGACCAGATCAATTCTAAGTACATCCACATCCAGTGAAACCAAAACATCCTTGCATCCAACGGAGGGAAGTCAAGCTTCAATTGTTGAGTTCGGAACCAGGTGTGATCCATTCTCAAATCTAGTTCAAGAAAAGGAATGCAGCAGACAATGTGCTGCCAGCCAGCGTTCAAAAAAACCTATCATGCCAGCTGACCCAGGCGCGCCTCGTGCCAAGTTGGGTGGAAGACACATACCTCCTGCATTGCGGAGGGTCCAATGAAGCTTCGGGGGAATGTTTATCAAGAACCACCAAATTAATCAACGAGTGGGTGAACCCTCTCATCATCCCCTATCACCCTTATGACCCCTATGACCCCTATCACCCCATCAAACAATCAAGCAGTCAAGTCTGGTCTAGTCAAGTCAAGACAACTGACTTCCTCACTCGCTCCTCAGTTCACTCGTGCACTCACGCACAACCAAACCGTAAATTATTTTTGCCCCCCCCCCCCGGCTTGGTCCAGGTAAGATTGGTAAGGGAATGGCAGACGTTCAGATCAATGACCATTTAAGGAACCTAAATTGGAGGTACCTACCATATATAAGGCCTATGTAAGGCCTATGTAAGGGGATATCCCCACAAAACATGGCCTTATATGGTATAGTACCTCCAATTTAGGATCCTGGAATTCCCATTGATCAGAAGAGATAAGACACTTTAGTCTGAATCTTCAACGACTATCATTTATCAGCACTTTTTTTTCTGCGGAGCATTTTTCATCCTACAATGAGAATGCCCATGCAGAAAAACAATGTGCTTCCACTGAAACGACCAGAAATTTCACATGATCTCACATTCATAGTAGTAAAAGCATGAGAATGCTGAACGATGGATTTTTTGATGCGAACATATCCAAAAAGTTCCACCGAGCAACCCTCTAACAGTTCATCTCAGTCATGTCTGGCTGTTTCACCCCCATCAACATCCCGAACTACCCAAATTACCATCCCAGGCCATGATCACGACCCTTTTCCAGCGACCAACGGCTGACTGATCATTGCAGCGTTTGAAGTCTCCATTTACAGCGCGCATTGAAATCCCAAGCGTCAAGGCTTGATAGTTGCCATCCAGACCGCAATAGACGCTGCATTTGCCCACGCATGGCGGCTTTGTCCATGATACTTTTGTTGTAGAGTTTCTCAGCATATGTCAATTCACTCCACTTCTTGATCAGCTTCAAAGGGTCTGCTTCCGCCAGGTCGCACCCTGTCACAGCACCTGAGGTCCAAAGTGCAATCTAAAACCCAAGGAACTCTGACTCACTAGGATGAACATGAAACCGCAGCAAAAAATGATGACAAATAATGAGAAAGAGAAAGGGTGAAAATGATAACAACTCTTAGACCAAGCGCACGTTCCTCCAGCTTGATGAAGTGCCAGCTGGCACTTCAAAGCTGCAAGTTCAGCGCGCGCAGACAAGTCAAATCCCACCCGTTCATCTTCATAGATGGCTTTCAGTTTCTGCACTGAACTCGCCGGCTCACTGTACAAATATGCAATGCGGCAGGAGTTGTCCTCCGTGGGAAAAGCATCTTGCACTTCTTTGGCCAGATCTGATTGATGTACAACACCCCGCATCCACAAGAAGTTCAAATAGTCTGCCAAGAATCCCCAAGCGTTTGGCTTTTGCCCTGGGTGGATGCGTTGCGTACGGTCAAGGCTAGGCCCAGAGCCTAATTGTTTCCAAATTTGAACAGCAAGAACATCAGCTTCATGGCGAACTGATTCCCAATCCTTGTGGGGCTGCTGGCCTTCGTCGATGAGTTTCATCAGAAAAGTTTTCATTCTCACAACTAAATCACGAGAGCTCATATTAGCAGAAATCTCGCGTGCTTTGTCAACTTGTCCCAGACCAACAGCTTCAGCCATGAGAAAATAATCAAGTTCGAAACTGCCATCTTCGAAAGGCCACACAGGAATACATTTCTTGGCAGCACCAATGCTGCGTAGCCACATCTTTCTATCGTCATTGTAAAATGATTGAAACAAAATGAGCTGTAACTTCCGAATTTTTCCATTGGCTGTGCTGAATTCATCTTCTTCACAACCACGTTCGATATTTGAAACCAAAGTCAAAGCCCGGTCTTGAAACTCCTGTGCAAAACCCAGATCCAGAAACTTTGTCCACATTCTCGCCCAGGGATTCATTTTGTGGCCTAGGTCTCCCTCCTCCATCTGTTGGAAAGGTTGTGCGTAGGTGGCTATATCCTTCAATTCGGATCGGATGTCTTGCTCACCTCTGCGCTCTTTCCTGAATTTGCGGTGGACAGAAACCATGCAGCATAGGAGTATGAGCAACAATTCCACAGTCAAAATCTTCTCACCGGGAAACTAACCTGAAAGTGGAAAATCCATCATGTGCAAATGGTGACTTTAGGCTTCCATATTAGTTTCCCAGAGGGTCCATCAAAACACAACCAGGTTTCGCCAGCAGCTCGAGTATGATTTTTGCAAGTCGTTGCGCGGCATTCAAGTTATCCTTGAAACTTTTTGCCCTATCACCGCCTTGTGCTTCAACATCTCTCAGCAATGCCTGTATCGGCGAATCAAGAGCAAGGTTTGGATACTGCTTTAGCTGAAGAAGAATCTGTGCAAAAAGGTCAAACCCACTATCGTCAGCCCTGTACTTGCCACTCTCACCGTGCTTCACCACCAAGACAGTGATGTCGCACCCTGGAAAATAAGGAAGCATGCGCTTGAGCACTCTTGTACTCCTCTTTGCTCCTATCCAGGAACAAAAAATATATATAAAAAGATGTCTGGCATCCAAAGCAGCCTCTTATCATGGCAGTTATAAAATCAAAGGGCAAGAGACACAATGCACACGGAACGTTGGAACATATTGGGATTGGAGCTCGCTAGCCTATATGTCCGCGCCTGGATTGCTGCTGAAGAACCTGCTCCACTCTTTATCTACTTGCAGCCTCGACTTTCTACCCCAGCGAACGTTGTCATAGGTAAAATGCCCAGCTACCGGGACAATTTCCCAGCGCCTGTTGTAAATACGATCTCTCAGTCGGATAGCCTTGCTTCCCTTAAGACCTTCAGGGTCTTCGTAAAAGTACCTGCTGCGGTTCATTTCTTCAGCAAACTGATTCCACTCCTCTGGGGTGATGTCCCGGCTGGCATCGAAACAGAAATCCAGGTCGCTTTGGTCACCCGGATCACCACTTGCAGTTTTGATGTCCGTGCCAAACAGTGAAGAACCACTCAACTTGAAGGTGCAAAAATCATGTTTCCAAACACGACCAGCACAGGAAACAAACTCATCCACAACTACAGTCATGAATTTGCTTGGAACGTCATCGGCTTTGATTGAGTCTGCTAGATTGCTGAAGCTTTGCTTCAGACCATATACCTTGGTGAGATTTTCAAAAAAATCAAGATCTGCTGAAATGCGAGGCTCAGGCTCAACCCCCAAATCGATGAATGCCGCATCCCTGTCCTTGGACGATGCAGTCCGGGAGGTCCCCAACCTTTCACCTCTTCCCAGAATTATCTGTCTTTGGATTGGAGGACGGCTGTTTGGGCGCTGGTTGTTTTGGTTGTGGATCAGGCTGTCCAGCATAAGGTCCAGAATAACGCCCATACTCGCACAAAATGCACATGCCAATAAGAAGTAGGAAGGACAGCGTGGACGTTCTCTTTGAGGCCTGGGCATGGACACGTGTGGGCATAGCTACAGAAACGTGATCGCGATGTTTGCTTGAGACAAGGCTGCAGCGAAAACCGCAACGAGCTTCAGCACTAACCTCTGGTTATTTAACCTAGCCATGGAAAATGGATGAAAATGGCGAATTTATAGATGGTTTTCTCATTAAACATTGTGATTTTCCAAAGATTAAACCCAGAGAACCCATCCCATCTCCTGTAGAGATGGGAAGTTGGGGCGAAGCCGGATCCTGGCAATGCCGCAATGCCCGTCCGAAACCGGCGATTTTCGGGATGAAACCAGTCAGTTTGTGGAGCGTTGAAACCAAGAAACCTTGGGGTTTTATACTGTTCTATGGAATAACCAACCATGATGGATCTAACCAAGAGATATAGCTGATACAATGGAGCTATGAAGACCTTTGGGGATTCAATGCGGATTTAAATATACTATCACACAACCAACTCAAAAAACGGAAAGATATCTACAACCGTTGTAGGATTTTGCATTTCTATCTTTTGATTGCTATAATAGATCGATAATGTAGGGGATTCTGGTGTATTTGGCTGTTCACAAAATAGAGTTGTAGTGGAATGGTACCTTAAAGATCCTTAAAGTTGCAATCTTGATGGGCAACATTCTGATAAATCTGGATTTGCAGATGATCCTAACATTTCCCAATCTGAAATCCTCTACTTGGGGAATCTATAGGGGAATTGTATATATATATAAAATAAAAACGTACATATCTATATCTGTCTCTATCTCTATCTCTATCTCTATCTATCTATCTATCTATCTATCTCTCTATCTCTCTATCTCTATCTCTATCTCTCTCTCTCTATCTATCTATCTATCTATCTTTCTTTCTTCTATCTATCTATCTATCTATCTATCTCTCTCTCTATCTCTCTATCTCTCTATCTCTCTATCTATCTATCTATCTATCTCTCTATCTCTCTATCTCTCTATCCATCTCTCTATCTATCTATCTATCTATCTCTCTATCTATCTATCTATCTATCTCTATCTCTATCTCTATCTCTATCTATCTATCCCTCTATCCCTCTATCTCTCTATCTCTCTATCTCTATCTCTATCTCTATCTCTATCTCTATCTATCTATCTATCTATCTCTCTCTCTATCTATCTATCTATCTATCTCTATCTATCTCTATCTATCTCTATCTATCTATCTATCTCTCTATCTAATCTATCTCTCTATCTCTCTATCTATCTATCTATCTATCGATCTATCTATCTATCTATCTATTGATAAGGCAAGGCCACTATTAATACCATTCGAGATGACCTCCAGTGTCACCATGAAGCACCGATGATCGTGTAGGTGCGGTCGAGGTGTTTGGACTGGAGGATGCAGCTGCATTTGGCTCATCTGACGTTGTTCGGTGGATGGGATCAGCGACCGGGACTTGTTGTAAGGCTTGGCATCTTTGTTTAAGTCGAAGAATCGCTTCAGCTGTACGGAAGATGAGCATGGCATCCGCAAGCATGGTGTGGAGGTCAGCATGAATGTTCACGTCATAAGACAACAAGAACCAGTCACGGAAAGACTCCAGGGCCTGGATGGCCGTGTAAATACATGGGGCCATAGGGTCAAAACCATCGAGTAGTATGTCACTGAGTGGCCTGGAGTCAGGCGGAAGCGCAATGTTCAGCGGTGTCTCTGCCGCTTGATCGGGCCAAAGCGCCCTTTCCATCATGTACAAGGATTGGCTCAGCTGGGTCCATAAAGTCCAAATAGACTCCAAGTAGCGCGGGCGGCCACAATGTTGCAGCAATGTCGACAACCCTGAACCGGTGACCGCTCGAGCACAAAAGAGATGGCCTCACTGTGGCTCTGTTGGTTTGAGTTCCCTATTTTATGACCAAACAGAAATTCTAATTCTAATAGTTGAATCAATCCCTAATTTTCTATAATCGAATCAACAGCAAATTCTGAATTTTCCTAATGGCATTTTCCCAACCCAAAATGGATCCCACCACAAAACTTGGCTTTCTGGAGGGTCTATTCTTACCATTTCCGCCTCAGCTTCGACGCGCTTCAACTGCACCTGGACCTTGTCCACGGGCGCTGCCTGAATTGTTAGATGGTGAGTAAATGGCGAGTATATCATCTGGTTATTTAACATAGCCATGGAAAGATCCACCATTTTATAGCTAGGTAAACCACCTATAAATGGGCTATTTTCCATGGCAAACTGTTAAATAACCAAAGGATAAAGGGCGAGTAAGTGGACAAATCACATGATGTGATTGGAGTAAATGATCCATTGCAATGGGATGATCCAGATGCTGTCTGGGTGTCTGGGGTCCAGTCCGCCGCATTCGACTGGGGGAATCCCATGGGAACCACAAGCGCCACCGGCACCAGAAGCATCTGATCAACTCTCACTCGATGGCCATAGAAAATCCACCGTTTTGTTCGATGTTTTTCCCGTCTAAATGTTCAGTAGTGGATATTCCCATCTTTTCCTACAGGGGGCCCCCAAGATAGCTAAGTTGCCTTATAAGTGACTTCACTATGGTTTATGGTAGATATAATAAACTAGTTAATGGGCTTTAAAAACCAAGTGTTTTTTCATTTCCCAAGTTATAAACCCCATTAACTATAGTTCTAACCCTCATTAACTATAGTTTTTTTTTCCAGCTTAAATGTGTTTTTTAAATATGGAATTGGAAGTTCATTTCCAAGTTCGCCACGTTTGACCGCTGGGTGAGTTCTCCTGTCGTTTGTACCTCCAAGGCAATCTTCTCCTCGGAGGTCAATGCTTCCAATTCGCCCCGGGCCTGCAATGGCTGGTTTTGAGGATCTGACATCCTCAAATTGGGGGTTGAATGGGGGTTGAATGATTTTGAGATATGCTGAACATGTTTTGAAGCATACCTAGATCCGAAACCAATCCCATCATTTGATTTACCTGGGAGATGTAGCTGTACCAATGTGCGGTGGGAAGATGCTGACCAGGTGTCTACAGATTATGTTTCACATTGCAAAGATATTACACATGACATCCAAAAGATTACACTCAGGCACTAGCAAACTTTGCATCGCTTGTGCACAATCTCAGCAACAGTGGTTTCCTAGATCCTCAGTGGACTCCACCGGGCGTGCTTGGCATTCCTATCTGATTTGCATGTGAGCATGCATCGGAAATAACCCAGATATCTGGCAGCAAAGAAGATATTTGGATACCCAATCATCCACAATTGTTCATCTAAGCAGCCAGTTTTGGTGAGCTGACAACCACATCATGTTACTTGTGTTTCACACCTTCTTGCATAAACTACCCGATTCTTCTTAAACATAATTCCTATACTATTTTGTTCAATCAGCAAGTCCCAGCTTTCTTTGTTCAAAGTGCATATTCTTTATCAACCTCCCTATTTTGAGTCGGAGCCGGTCCCATTTCTACTCGTTCTCTCCCTCTGTGAGTGAAACTCCCCCAAGATCAACATCGTTGTTGGCCACAAATTGCCATGCTGCTAACCCCCATCTTTACATCAGAAATCCATTCGTTTGTCTGTGTCATGGTGCTTCTTGATAAAATCAACATCATTTCGGTGGTTACCCCCTGGTAAACGCTTACATAGCTATAGAAAATCACCATTTTGAATAGGCAAATCATAAAGAACTAAATTGGGGTAATTATGTTCAATTATGTTCAATAGCTAATTATGTCAAATGACCAGAGGGAAAATCCCACTAAAATCACAATTTTTGTTAGTTAAATCCCATGAAAAACCACCATTAAACCACCATTATCAGAGGGTAAACCTCCATTTTCCTATGGTTTTCCTATAGTTTTCCTATGGTCTTCCCATTAAACCACCATTAAACCACCATTATCAAAGGGTAAACCTCCATTTTCCTATGGTTTTCCTATAGTTTTCCTATGGTCTTCCCATTAAACCACCATTAAACCACCATTATCAGAGGGTAAACCTCCATTTTCCTATGGTTTTCCTATAGTTTTCCTATGGTCTTCCCATTAAACCACCATGAAACCACATCATTCCTGGACATGTTGACGATCTGAGTGTGCCATCTGGGATACGATGTCAGACATCGCCAGACCGCGACCTCCAAGTTTTCCCGCAGTTCCTTCAACTTCGCCAGCGCCTGATGTCACATATGGAGGTTAGAATCACGTGATTGCGAGAACTGAATGGTGAAAATAGTCATAGTCAGTTGTGAACAATGGCTCATTGTTAGGTGACTTGCTTGGAAACCTGAAAATAAGGATTATGATGGGGTCAATCCCATCGGTTTCTGGTTTCTCTACTTGATGATATAACCCAAGTATCATCTGGTTGGTGGTTTCAACCCCTCTGAAAAATATGAAAGTCGATTGGATCATCATCCCAACTATTGGGAAACATAAAAGTCATGTTCCAAACCACCAACCAGTCATGAATAGACTTACCCTCCGGTGGAAAATCAACCCATATTCCCATGAGATTCCCCATGGTGGATGAACCCGTGGGAAAATGCATAACCTTTTCATACACGATGATTTCTAGTGGACTATTTTGTTTTGCCTGAAACAAATACCCGGGGAGAAAAACCGCGCATTTCATGGTTGATGATACTTTTTTCCCCACGAACCTAATTTTTGGGTGGGATGAATTGGGTTCACCCACCATTTTCAGACACAGCCATATGAAGCACTCCCCCCACAGAGACGGCTTGGAGGGAAAACATTACCCATTGATTTACCCACCAAGTCTGGTCAGTCTGAGGGCAAAACCATCGGATGCCATGTTTCTTGCTTCAAACTTTCAGACAAACCCATCTTCATCGTAGTTCCGTAGTGATTTTTCTCATTCTTGCTGTTATGTATATATAATATATATATATATATCATTAGTTAATCAATGAAATGTCCATATTTGATGGATTCAAATCATCATCTTAGCTGATTGAATCCCATTCTTGATAGTTCATATCCATTGGCACCAACATGTTTGCTTTAACCATCTCCATCCCCAGCTACCCGCCTGCACATCAGCATCCGCATCCGGATCAAGCCGCCGACTGTCGACCTCCGCAGAAAATCGTGGCTTTTGGTCAATGGAAATACAAATGCCGGGAATATCCAGAAATGGTATAGTGGTTCAATATATGGTTCAATAGATATGAATGGTATATCAATGGTATCTCAAAGGTCACTGGGATTCTCCGTTTTCTCCCCATCTTTGTTTGGCTTGTTTCTAGTCGTCGCCGACAACTTGACAAATGATTTTCGCTTGAATATGAATGACATATCATGTGAAAGAATCACTGGGAAGTGATGAATAGATTCCTGAATTGCTACATATGGTACATCTTCCAATGTACCCGTACGAAGTGCAACGAAAATGACCTGAAATTTAACGGCCGAAGAGGAATCACATATTTTTTTAAATGAAAGTTTAAACCCGGTAGGCTTTGGTTCACTGCCCCAAAACGCCGCCGGACCAAGCTTTGGCTGTTTCATTTTGACCTCAACCTATGAAACTGATGCTGAAGCGATGCCAGTAGCCCGTCTGCTACGCGTAGCACGTCAAGTTTTGTGACTGGAGATGTATCAAGTTTTCCCTTCAGAATACATGTATGGTATATATGCTAACATGACTGGGGTATAATGATGGGATCCATGTTACCATATATAGCAGCACCATGGATCCTACAATGTGAGGCCCCCCAGTTATAAGTTGGTTTGGATTCGCCCCGGTAACTATAGTTATTTGCCTACCATAAACCATAGTTATTGGAGTTATAAACCAACTTAGCTATCGAACGGGGGCCTCACATTGTATGGATCCTATGACTTCTTTTTGAGCGCTTGTCCCCTCCTGACATCCCGACTACTCCCGACGTTCCAACGACGCGCGTCACACCTCCAAGGCTGCGCTGCTTGTGCCGCTGGAGCGGGTCTGCAAGGTGACTTGACATGCCATGGGATTGAACTTGGGGTTAGGCCATCAAAATAAAAAGTGTTTCAAGTTTCAAATATAAGAGTTTTTTTTCAGTGGTTCATAGATCAAACATAATCACTAATTGTACTATTGACCACTATTAAGCACTATTAACCACTAATTACTGGATCAATGGTGTGGAAAAAAACAATTTTTGAACCGTTGAACGACTCGTTTTTGATCGCGCTACCGGTGGAACTACACAGCCACGCAGTCGTCGCGACCTGTCGGTAGGTTCCAACGTGATTGGCTCGAAGCCTGCCCAAAAGGCGCTCGAGCGGAGGTGGGGTCATGATACGTTCCCCATCATAGCGCAGCAGAAATGGACTAATATCCATTATATAATATGTGGTTGATATAGTGGTTAATTGTGGTGAAATAGTGGCTAAATGGATCATAAATGTAATAGTGGTTAATACATATATAGCGATTGATAAGGATAATAAATATAGATTACCCTCTGGTAAACTAACATAACATAACTAAGATACTTGGAAATCACAATTTTAATGGGTAAATCAT
The DNA here is from genome assembly GCA_947184155.2 of Cladocopium goreaui. Lineage (NCBI taxonomy): Eukaryota > Dinophyceae > Suessiales > Symbiodiniaceae > Cladocopium > Cladocopium goreaui. The sequence goes on along the minus strand of CAMXCT020006057.1, from coordinate 43,703 downwards.
CGAACCACCTGGCCATTTTCCATAGCTAACCATGGAACAAAACACATCTGTGCATGTAGGTCATTACGTTCCAAATCCATTCAGGAAGACTTTTGCCATGAAGGTAAGTAAGCGTTTCATTCAGGAGAGCAACCCGGAAAAAAGGCTGGGAAATCTTCAAGTCTCTGTTCCTCTCTGGGTGATTGCACATTAACTAAAGCCTGAGCATGTGATATGCATACCATGATTTTGCGTATGAATTGGGCATATTTCCAAACTACTGCAATTTTGAGAGAGATGATCCCCTGGACATGGCCATTTTTTCAATCCTGAAGTGACAGTCCCCTATCAGCATCTGCTTCCTTTGTGCTTGGACATGCCGGTTTTGGTGCAGCATCTCCCTGTCTCCCAAGATTTTCGATGGTCACCCCTTCATTCCGCCGTCTTGAGCCCAGATTCTCATTGGTGATTGCAACCCTTTTTAAAATTACCATGACATATTAAAACCATATCAGCAAATAAGGAACAAAAGTGTATAAGATAAACCAATGATAACTTAAATGCAACCAACCCCTACCTCCATCCCACCTTTCCTCTGGACCCCTGCCTCTCCCGCTGCGCTTGCCGCAGCTTCCGCCGCTCAGGCTGCGCCGGCTCCGCCGGCTGCGCCATGACACAGTCATCAGCTGCATGGGTCCGGCTCTACTGAGCTTTGCTGATGGTTCCATGGTTGATGGTGGTCGTTGCCCCAGAAAGTTTCGATCTTTCCCTGGTTGCTGGTTGAACCTGAATAATGCATGTTCATTCTGATTCTGGGAGAACATCATTTCGTTTGTGTTTCTGGAGCCAGTAAAATGGAAAAACCATGGTTTATCCAAGATTATCATTTACCCTCTGGTTATTTTTAATATCCGCCGACCCCGGCCAGGCCGGGGCGGCGCCTGGGACCACCGCAGGTGTGGGCCTTGTCCTCTTCCAAACCCTCCAAACCTTTACCCTTAAGCAGCTTCCCCAACAGGCACCCCAGGGCCAGGGCCACAGCAATGACTTTCTATGAGCTTTCAAAGCTGCCGTTTGCCAGCCCGCAAAGGCTCCAGACGCCTCCAAAATTCCAAACCCCCAGGGCCAGGGCCACAGCAATGAGACTTTTTATGCATTTCAAAGCTGCCGTTTGCTAGCCCGCAAAGGCTCCAAACTTTCCAAAACAAAATTCCAAACACCTTCCCCAACAGGCACCCCAGGGCCAAGGCCACTTCCCCAACAGGCACCCCACGGCCAGGGCCAAGGCCACTTCCCCAACAGGCACCCCAGGGCCAGGCCACAGCAATGGCTTTCTATGCGCTTTCAAAGCTGCCGTTTGCCAGCCCGCAAACCCTCCAAAACTCTCCAAACGCTCCAAACCCTCCAAAACCCGCCAAACCCTCCAAACACCGTCCCCAGCAGGCACCTCAGATCCACCGCAGGTGTGGACCTTGTCCTCTTCCAAACCCTCCAAACCTTTCCCCTTAAGCAGCTTCCCCAACAGGCACCCCAGGGCCAGGGCCACAGCAATGACTTTCTATGAGCTTTCAAAGCTGCCGTTTGCCAGCCCGCAAAGGCTCCAAACGCCTCCAAAATTCCAAACCCCAGGGCCAGGGCCACAGCAATGAGACTTTTTATGAATTTCAAAGCTGCCGTTTGCTAGCCCGCAAAGGCTCCAAACTTTCCAAAACAAAATTCCAAACCCCTTCCCCAACAGGCACCCCAAGGCCAAGGCCACTTCCCCAACAGGCACCCCAGGGCCAGGCCACAGCAATGGCTTTCTTAGGCTTTCAAAGCTGCCGTTTGCCAGCCCGCAAACCCTCCAAAACTCTCCAACCCCTCCAAACCCTCCAAACCCTCCAAAACCCGCCAAACCCTCCAAACACCGTCCCCAGCAGGCACCTCAGATCCACCGCAGGTGTGGACCTTGTCCTCTTCCAAACCCTCCAAACCTTTACCCTTAAGCAGCTTCCCCAACAGGCACCCCAGGGCCAGGGCCACAGCAATGACTTTCTATGAGCTTTCAAAGCTGCCGTTTGCCAGCCCGCAAAGGCTCCAAACGCCTCCGAAATTCCAAACCCCCAGGGCCAGGGCCACAGCAATGAGATTTTTTATGAATTTCAAAGCTGCCGTTTGCTAGCCCGCAAAGGCTCCAAACTTTCCAAAACAAAATTCCAAACACCTTCCCCAACAGGCACCCCAAGGCCAAGGCCACTTCCCCAACAGGAACCCCAGGGCCAGGCCACAGCAATGCGTTCTTAGGCTTTCAAAAGCTGCGTTTGCAAGCCCGAAAACCCTCCAAAACTCACCCCTCCCCTCCCTACCCACCCCCTCCCTCCAAACCTCCAAACCCTCCAAAAACCCGCCAAACCCTCCAAACACCGTCCCCCAGCAGCACCTCAGATCCACGCCAGGTGTGCGACCTTGTCCTTCTTCCAAACCCTCCAAACTTTACCCTTAAGGCAACTTCCCCAACAGGCACCCCAGGGCCAGGGCCACAGCAATGACTTTCTATGGGCTTTCAAAGCTGCCGATTGCCAGCCCGCAAAGGCTCCAAACCCTTCCAAAATTCCAAACCCCCAGGGCCAGGCCACAGCAATGAGACTTTTTATGAATTTCCAAGCTGCCGTTTGCTAGCCCGCAAAGGCTCCAAACTTTCCAAAACAAAATTCCAAACACCTTCCCCAACAGGCACCCCAGGGCCAAGGCCACTTCCCCAACAGGCACCCCAGGGCCAGGCCACAGCAATGGCTTTCTTAGGCTTTCAAAGCTGCCGTTTGCCAACCCGCAAACCCTCCAAAACTCTCCAAACCCTCCAAACCCTCCAAACCCTCCAAAACCCGCCAAACCCTCCAAACACCGTCCCCAGCAGGCACCTCAGATCCACCGCAGGTGTGGACCTTGTCCTCTTCCAAACCCTCCAAACCTTTACCCTTAAGCAGCTTCCCCAACAGGCACC
>CAMXCT020006057.1:0-40644 GCA_947184155.2 Cladocopium goreaui | reverse complement strand
TTTACCCTTAAGCAGCTTCCCCAACAGGCACCCCAGGGCCAGGGCCACAGCAATGACTTTCTATGAGCTTTCAAAGCTGCCGTTTGCCAGCCCGCAAAGGCTCCAAACGCCTCCAAAATTCCAAACCCCCAGAGCCAGGGCCACAGCAATGAGACTTTTTATGAATTTCAAAGCTGCCGTTTGCTAGCCCGCAAAGGCTCCAAACTTTCCAAAACAAAATTCCAAACACCTTCCCCAACAGGCACCCCAGGGCCAAGGCCACTTCCCCAACAGGCACCCCCAGTGCCCAGGCCACAGCATGCTTTCTTAGGCTTTCAAAGCTGCCGTTGTTCCATCCCGCAAACCTCCAAACCACTCAAAACTCTCCAAACCCTCAAACCCTCCAAACCCTCCAAAACCCGCCAAACCCTCCAAACACACCGTCCCCAGCAGGCACCTCAGATCCACAGCAATGACTTTCTATGGGCCTCAAAGCTGCCGTTTGCCAGCCCGCAAAGGCTGCAACCCCTCTAAAATTCCAAACACCTTCCTTAACAGGGGGCCAGGGCCACAGCAATGACTTTCTATGGGCCTCAAACCCGCCAAACCCTCCAAACACCGTCCCCAGCAGGCACCTCAGATCCACCGCAGGTGTGGACCTTGTCCTCTTCCAAACCCTCCAAACCTTTACCCTTAAGCAGCTTCCCCAACAGGATCAACAGGCACCCCAGGGCCAGGGCCACAGCAATGACTTTCTATGAGCTTTCAAAGCTGCCGTTTGCCAGCCCGCAAAGGCTCCAAACGCCTCCAAAATTCCAAACCCCCAGGGCCAGAGCCACAGCAATGAGACTTTTTATGAATTTCAAAGCTGCCGTTTGCTAGCCCGCAAAGGCTCCAAACTTTCCAAAACAAAATTCCAAACACCTTCCCCAACAGGCACCCCAAGGCCAAGGCCACTTCCCCGACAAGCACCCCAGGGCCAGGCCACAGCAATGGCTTTCTTAGGCTTTCAAAGCTGCCGTTTGCCAGCCCGCAAACCCTCCAAAACTCTCCAAACCCTCCAAACGCTCCAACCCCTCCAAAACCCGCCAAACCCTCCAAACACCGTCCCCAGCAGGCACCTCAGATCCACAGCAGGTGTGGGACCTTGTCCTCTTCCAAACCCGCCAAACCTTACCCGTGAAGCATCTTCCCCAACAGGCACCCCATGGCCAGTCCACAGCAATGACTTTCTCTGAGCTTTCAAAGCGGCCGTTTGCCAGCCGCCAAAGGCTGCAACCCCTCTAAAATTCCAAACACCTTCCTTAACAGGGGGCCAGGGCCACAGCAATGACTTTCTTGGGCTAGCCCGCAAAGGCTCCAAACTTTCCAAAACAAAATTCCAAACACCTTCCCCAACAGGCACCCCAAGGCCAAGGCCACTTCCCCAACAAGCACCCCAGGGCCAGGCCACAGCAATGGCTTTCTTAGGCTTTCAAAGCTGCCGTTTGCCAGCCCGCAAACCCTCCAAAACTCTCCAAACCCTCCAAAACCCGCCAAACCCTCCAAACAAACCGTCCCCAGCAGGCACCTCAGATCCACAGCAATGACTTTCTTGATGCTTTCAAAGCTGCCTTAACAGGGGGCCAGGGCCACAGCAATGACTTTCTATGGGCCTCAAAGCTGCAGTTTGCCAGCCTGCAAAGGATCCAAACTTCCAAAATTCCAAACACCTTCCCCAACATGCACCCTAGGGCCAAGGCAACTTCCCCAACAGGCACCCCAGGGCCAGGGCCCAGGGCCAGGGCCAAGGCCACTTCCCCAACAGGCACCCCAGGGCCAGGGCCAAGGCCACTTCCCCAACAGGCACCCCAGGGCCAGGCCACAGCAATGGCTTTCTATGGGCTTTCAAAGCTGCCGTTTGCCAGCCCGCAAACCCTCCAATCCCCTCCAAAATTCCAAACCCCCAGGGCCAGGGCCACAGCAATGAGACTTTTTCTGGCTTTCAAAGCTGCTCTGCAGCAGCAGGAGGAAAAGGTAGCCAAAATTCATAGCAGCAGCAAGAGGAAAAAGTAACCAAAATCATCATTTTCTATGCGTTTTCGCTAGGCATTTACGGGGTGCAATTTTGGGGTTTCTCCGTCCTTCACTGCCATGGTGTTTTCCCATCCGGGTACCAGCAGCAGCAGCAGCAGCAAAAGCTTCTGCAGCAGCAGGAGTAGGCAGCAGCAGGCAGCAGCCAGCACCAGCAGCAAAAGCCTCTGCAGCAGCAGGAGTAGGCAGCAGCAGGCCGCAGCCAGCACCAGCAGCCAGCAGCAGGCAGGAAAAAACATGAGGTTACAATGACAGTCCTAAAAACGGAGGGTCCTTGACACTCAAAGTATATATCAATCCATCCGTCTTTCTTCCTATGCCACTATCTGTCTATCCAACAATCGATCTATCCATCTGTTTATCCAACTGTCTATCTACCTATCTGTCATCTATCTCTCTCTCTCTCTCTCTTCTCTCTCTCTCTCTCCTCTCTCTCTCTCTCTGTCCCTCTATCTATACATCTGTCCAACAATATCTATCCACCTGTTTATCAAGCTGTCTATCTACCTATCTATCAATCTATCTCTCTCTCTCTCTCTCTATCCCTCTATCTATCCATCAATCTATCATCTATTCACATGTCTACCTGTCTGTCTGTCTGTCTGTCTATCTATCTATCCATCCATCCATCCATCCATCCGTCCATCCGTCCATCCATCCATCCATCCATCCATCCATCCCCATCCATCTATCCATCCATCCATCTCTCCCTCTCCTCTCTCTCTCTCTCTCTCTTTGTCTCTCTCTCTCTCTCTTTGTCTCTCTCTCTCTCTCTCTCTTTGTCTCTCTCTCTCTCTCTCTCTTTGTCTCTCTCTCTCTCTCTCTCGCCCCCTCCCCACAGTCCCCCCCAAATAGAGGGGGGTCGGCGGCACCTGGGCGCTAGCCCATTCTATAGCCATGGAAAATGGCCCATTTATAGATGGTTTACCTAGCTGTAAAATGGTGATTTTGCATGGCTATGTTGAATAACCAGATGGTAACCAGCATTTTGAGGCTACCTTTCAATTAGTTTCGAATGCTTCACAGGTCCAAAATTCACCTTGATTTGAACTGCCAAATTGCCTTTCTGGTTGAGGATGGCGATGGGGTAGAGGTTTTTTCCACCCAAACTGGTGCGTATACAGCACCTTGAAAGAACTACATATTGGGGATCATCATCCCAAGAATGCACTTTAAACTTTAAACAAACAACACCACTTCGTGCGTTTTTCAACAGAGGTGGTCAAAGGTCAAACTCGAGGAATTCACCTCATGGGGCCAGTGAACTTCACAATTTGTTTATCGCCATTTTAGATATTGAGATGATGAGTAGATCCACTTGACACATTTCATTTTATTTTTCATGGTCAAATCACCATCCTAGCTTAACAACATTGGTTGCTAGTGACACACCATATTTTTCTTGGAATTGCCATGTATGCTGTATGGTTTTGACCCAGCCCACTGTCTTTGCAGGTCTGGACCCGGGCCCAAATAATGAAGAAACAAGGTATCATAGGGTTTTGTGAGCAAGAAACACTGGGTGTTGATCCCCAATAGTCGAAACCTGAGTCATGGTTGCACCCCCAAAGTGATATGAAAATCAGTTGGGGGCCCCAATAGTCCCATTTTTAGGGGGTGAAACATATAATATGCGGTGATCGCAATCCCCCCATTGTTGCTGCTTTTCTCAATACAGTTGGTTCTATTGTCCCCGGTGCTGTTGGCGCTGCTTCCATATCCCATCATTGTAGCACCCCTTGATCGTCATTGACACACTTAGACATTTTGGCACCATTGGAAGTGAGTATCTCCATACTAGCCATCCTGGTTGGTGGTTTTAACAATCTTGAAAGATATTCGTCAATAGGAAGGATTATCCCATATATTATGGAACATAAAAAATGTTTCAAACCACCAACCAGCATCAATTTGGGTTCGTCTGAAAATGGTTGGCCCCCCACCGGTCCATCATCAATTTCCCTATGAACTCTGCCATATCTTGGGGGTTCATCCACCATTGTCAGACACACAAACATAATATCAAATTAGTTGTATATGTATATACATATATATATATAATTACATATATATATGATTATACATATAATTATGTATGATTATACATATCTATATGTATGTATATATATATAAATAACATACATCCCATTCTATCCCCATGATCTTATCTCCCCATTATATCCCCATAATCAACTGGTTGCTTCACCCCCCGACTTCTGGCGGCGGGAAGAGCACCTTGAAGAGATGACCACCATCCTTCAGGAAGAGCGTGCCCTGCCGAGTTTCCGTGGATTTTAGAAAGGCGCATTTCCCATGGATGCCGAAATCTCCAGCTTCTGATGAAATCAGGTGGTATAAATCCCCAGCTTCTGATGGTTGAACAGTCCATTGGTATCCATTGGTTGTGGGTTTTTCAAGGGATTGAATCACTTGACTTTCTGTACATAGCTGGGGTTCATGGGATGTTCCTGGCAACATATGCTACCCTCTGGTAAACATACAAAAAACTATGGAAAATCAGAATTTTCAATGGGTAAATCCATTGTAAATGGCAATTTTCAATAGCTATCTTAGTTTACCAGAGGCTATTTCATAGCTTTGATCCATCACCACTGAAAGGAATAGCTGCACGATTAATGGCTACACGTAGCCAGACGTGGAACGGAGCTGAAAAGAACCACAAGACTGGTTGGATCAAGTGAGAATATAACTCATATACATATACACATCATTTAACTCATATACATATACACATCATTCACCATCATTAAATCACCATACAACCACCATTTCTGCTATGGTCCTAGCCTTCAACCGCTGATCCCCGTTACAGGCAGGGCTTCGCCGCCTGGTTGCCGGAGACGCTGACCCAGCCCTCGGCACCGTCCGTCATGGCCTGGCAGTTGGGGGTTCTGTACAGTATTAATACCAAATTAGAGGAATTATAGAAATTAACAGATATATATATATATATATTAATATACATTAATTAGCTATAGTATGGTTAATATTATCCTGATGATTCCTGATGATTATATAAATATCTGGGTATATATCATCATAATATGGATAATTCTGGCTTAATTTCTATAATCTGTTAATTTCGATGGGTAGTATGGGTAATACAAATTATATATATCTGGGTAAATTATAATATTTCACCAACCTGAATCTTGCGGCCAAGATTCCCCGAATCCTAACCATGATTCCAGTGAGGGAGAACAGTGAGGTCATTATAATTTACCCATATTTAGATATAATAATATATATTAATATATATAAATTTTTAAATTAATATATATTAATATACATCAATATACATTAATTAGCTATAGTGAATTATAGTGACATATAGGGATATGATGAAATCAAAAAGGGATATAATGGGATATTATAGGAATGTATGATATTCCACAATGTATTCCTATATACAGTATTATACGACTTCCACAATGTACAGTATTATTCAATATTTACACAAGTTATTATAGGAATACACTGTGGAATGTACTATAGGAATTAGATTATTACAGCATGATTTATAGCAAAATTATTCGTAGGAGCGTATACCAGTTGTAAAAATATGTTTTCATGGTCATTTATTATACATTCACAGTTGTATACAATGTATAACTGTTGTCATTCTGTTAAATATTATGAATGTATAACAAATGTAAAGAATTGCGCAGGATATACATACATGGGATATATTCTGTACCTGTGGATAATATGAGGATATATTCAATTATATGTGTATGATATTCCATAATACATAATATCCTCATTGGGGGGGTTGAGGTATTCATGCAATTATTGTGGGTAACAAAAAACTGTAGCCACTAGTTACCAGCTACCAGATACCAAGCTGCCAGACACTTGGATCACGATGTGCCACAAGCATCTGCCAATGACCACTTTGAAAAATAGATCAGACCATGCAGTTACCAAACTTTGTTTGATCTACCCCCCAAAATTGCAATGTTTTTGTTGGGGAACATGATGACTATGGGATGCAATGGGTATCCATCTTGCACACATAAGTGGGCATCCTATGGCACTCTCACACTGGTATTTTGCAAGCTCTAAAGAAACATCCTCACCCTTTGAAGGCTCATATCTTGGATCTAAAATGTCCAAATCAACCATGTTTGGACCAGGCGCCGGATGGAAATATCACGCATTTCTGATGGTCCCTCTCCAAATTTCCTCCGTTTTGAACCGTTGAACCAGTAAAATTCCCTATGATTGCTGGTGAACACCACCATTTTCCCACAGATCATGATTATTAGGCCCGTCAAAAAAAAACAAAAATAAAACATGTAACTTCCCATCTTCAGACATGAAATCCATGGTTTTGTTCACCATATTTTGAGCCACCACCGATGGATCCCTTTTTTTGGGGCCGCCTTCACTTTGAGGCGCACGAGATCGGCATCTTCATCCTTCTCCTCGACACCCAGAGCCTCCACCACCTGATCGACGGAGGAGAGACATTGGAAAAAGGGAGGCCTATCGGCCTATCCATTTAACAATGGAATGTGGATAGTATAATGATGTATAATGCACATAATATATTATGAGATATAATTATATAATATATTCACGGTCATTAGTTAACTGAAAGACAATGATGAGTCATCATCACCTAGTGGATGTATCGACTATCATTAACTATCATCAACTATCATCAACTATCATTAACCAGTGATTTACTATTGGGACGCTTGAGACGCAATGATGCCAATGCTTCCCGAGAGTTGATAGGGATGGTTCATCAACTGTGATGTCTCCTTGGAACTCCGGTGATCAACCGGCGGCAGCCAAAATGGTCCTGGGTAAATGGTACAACATCATGATTTTGGATGATTCTCCTTAATCAGGAGTTGGTAACTGTCACATTTTGGGTATATTGGACATTACCTTATAGTAGCCATTATAGACCATATACCTAATGGTTGGGTGATGTTACGTGATGTTCAATGGGGACATTTAATGACCCATGTTAATTAGCATCATTTAATTTATACTAAGTAAACTAATGTTAATTTATACTTTCAATGTGCCAAAGAATCTGGATAAATGACCCATGTTAATGATTCTTTGGCACATTGAAAGTATACTTTTTGTAAACCCGCTGGCGGTGGCACCTCTCCCTCACTCAGCCGTCGGATCGACTTGCTAGCCTGGATGATGTGCGAAGATGGATATACCAACGGGACTTGGGATGGAACATTATGGAAAAAAAACTAACCTTACGTAACCTTATTACCCATGGCAAACTATCAACCCATGAAACACCAGGGTTTGAGTGTTCAAGAGATATTTAATGGTGAACCACCTATCCCTATGAAAAACCACTTGGAATCATCATCCCGAATCGGTTTGAACATCGTTTTGAAGCAACAAACCAGTTCTAGGTCAAACCCCTTTTTTTGAAGTCAGAACCATCATTTAAATTATCATTGGGTTGCCCCCCCTATTCGCTTCATACACACACTAATTGGGAATGCTGACTATTGCCGGGTTCACCTCATCAATCATTTGAGGACTACATCTTACATCATCCAAAACCACCATTGACCATAGCATCACACTTCTCCAATGACTAAACCCATCATCCCCAGTACCCTCTGGTAAACGTTTACATAACTATGGAAAGATCCACCATTTTTAATGGGAAAATCCACTATAACTGGCCATTTTCAAAAGCTATGTTAGTCATAACCAGAGGGTACATCCTTCGTTTGGTTTTTTGAATCCCTGTGCCGCATCCACAAACATGTTTTTTTCTCCCCGACTGCCGGATGGGATAACATGGGACGACTCATCCCGACTCCAAAAAAAACATGTGGTCAACACAAGGTTTTTTCAATGGATTGGTTTAAGGGAAAATCTACGGGAAAGCCCCATATTTAATGGGAAAATCTATGGTTTCCTGTAAATTTTCCCTTAAACCAATCCAATCATTTTGTGAAATCATCCCATTCACCAAACCATGGGGGAAAAATAATGTTCCTATCATCCGAAAAATAGTCAATGACCATTTCAGGAACCGATTGATTAGAGCTACCGATTCCATATATAAGGCCTATGTTTTTGGGCTATGTAAAGGGATATACCCCCCCAAAATATGGCCTGACAAATGGCACTAACTTACCTCCATTTTAGGATCCTGGAAATCCCATTGAAATAGGCCTCTCTTGGGGATAGTTTATGGCGGTTTAATGTAGGTAAAACAATACCATAAACCATCCCCAATTTTTTAATAGGTGCTATGGTTACCATTCCCAGTCATGGGTGGTTTATCATTGTTTTAACCACATTGCCAAGCATTGTTCTCATCTCAGTCCCAGCTTTGGCCGGCTCCTTGATGCTCAATTCATCCGTTAGAGCAGCAGTCTTCACCACCTGAGATTATCAGCCATGTAGCAGCTATGAATATTTGGGGACATCGGCAAAGAAATATCTTGTATTGTCTGTATTATCATACATCTATATAATCCTAGTAAAACAAAAATAAACGATCCAGTTTTTTAATGGTTTATACAACCATTTATGGTCAACTTGGGGATCGTGGATCCTATTGCTTTGGCCATGGCTGGACTAATCAATGAGCCACTGGACTGGTATGGACTGGTAATTGAACCAAATATAAATAAAATTAATTAAATACCCACCTGGAAAGAAACTGTATATCATGACATGCAGTGCGCAAAATACAGAAATGGAAAGAAATAGGGAGATAGGGGGATAAACAAATCAACAACAATCAGCGATATTGTTGTTGAGTAATCAATAAAAAATCATGAAAACACGGATACTCTTGGGGGCCCGCAGGGTCAAAACGCAGAACACAAAACGCGTGTTCCGAAACGCGCGTTCCGAACGCAGTGATGCAACAGCATCAAGATGTAAGGGCCCACCAACTGGCCTGCAACCAACACCAGTCCCTTCTCTGAATTCTTCATTTTCGCCTTGGCATGGGTCTATATGTAGCTGAACTGATCTTGGACCCTGGAGCTGTCACCGCCATGGTTTGGATCGCCCCAGGTCACCACGCTTCCATCTGCCAAAAGTGCAGCAAAAGCAGACCCCGTGGCAGAAATCTGCTGGACATTCCTGAGCTGATCTTGGACCCTCGAGCTGTCACCACCACATTCTGGATCGCCCCAGGTCACCACGGTTCCATCTGCCAAAGTTGCAGCAAAAGCAAACCCCGTGGCAGAAATCTGCTGGACATTCCTGAGCTGATCTTGGACTCTGGAGCTGTCACCACCACATTCTGGTTCGCCCCAGGTCACCACGAATCCATCTGCCAAAAGCATAACCCGTGGCAGAAATCTGCTGGACATTCCTGAGCTGATCTTGGACTCTGGAGCTGTCACCACCACGGTTTGGATTGCCCCAGGTCACCACACTTCCATCTGCCAAGATCGCAGCAAAAGCATCGCACTTGCCAGAAACGTGCTGAACGTTCCTGAGCTGATGTTGGACTGTGGAGCTGTCACCACCACGTTCTGGATCACCCCATGTCACAATTATATTTCCTCCATCACACCACAAAGCAAACGCTCTCCTGGTTGCAGCTATCTTTGGCTGCTGTGCCACAGCAGTGATGCTGTCTCCATTTTGAAGCCCATAAAGTCGAAGAGGGTCTGCTGGATCTAAAAGATGTCCGTTACTTGAAGCAAGCCTCAGGAAGCATTGCCCCAGGGAATGTTGTGCAGCTATTTTGAGGTCAACAACCGTGCCACAACGCAAGACCGAGATGGTTTCACTGCGTCCACTGGGCAAAACAATGTGAACTTTCAGAAGACGACCCCAGCGGGTTGAAATTTGCCTGGTAGACACATCTTCAGCATTCGCCATGGCGCCAGCTTCACACTGCCGGCTGAGCCGCGAAAAACTGTGTCTCTGCACCCATTGTGGGGCCCCTAGCAGTTTTCCACAGGCGTCAAAAATTGACATGTATAGCTTGTAGATGACCGAAAAAATGGTTCCAAACGAGTTTTTTTTCACCAGGAAAGTCACCATCAAAATCGCCGGAATTCACCCCATTCCCTCCATTTTGGAACTCCTTCTCTGCCATCAATGACTTGACGCATTCCATCGGTGGATCCTCAGCCATTCCGCAAGATTTGGCTTTTTCACATGAAATATGTTCCCATCCCATTCGATGAGTTATAATACTGGATAATACTGGATATATATATATAATATAATTATAATATAATTATATTGTATATATCTATATCTATATATATTATATATATATATATAACTAGAGTTATAGGGGAAACACCCCCATTTCATCCACTGGTTGATGATCATTTTTCCCATCATTTGACCATTTGACAAAAACAAACTCTATCAATTTACCATGTTATGCTGCGCTGCACCTTCATGAGCTTTCGGATGTGGCTCAGCAAGGTTTCCCTGTTCACCTCGGAGTGACCGAAAAATGACGCATGGTGATTTCGTGGTGGATTTTTTATGTGGATTCCTGGGGATTTTAGGGGGATTTATTGGATTTAAGATGATGTAAGATGATTTAAGATGATTCAAGATGTTTCAATCCATAACTGCTGATATCTCTGAATTTATGATTTAAGTAGCTATTGCAGCTATTGTCAGTGAGGTTGGGTCAAGACTTCAAAGACCCAAAACCATGAAGTCTGTTTGGATCATCTTGGATTCCTTCTTTTGAAGGAGAATTCATAACATTTCATAACCACAGAAAGGTGAAATTCACATGAAACTGGTGAGTTTTTGATGGCTCAACTATGGAGGTTTCCTGAAGAGAGTTCATCCCAACCATAGATTTCAACATTTTTCAACATCCCATATTATCATATCATCTTGTTGGTTATACATATATATATATATATGTAAATAGAATTGTATATAGATATTCCATATCACATCTCAAAATTCTCAAACATCATACAATCATACATCACATATGGATATGTCCTCAAGTCATGGGGGTAGCCCCAGTTCTCATCCATTTTCGAAAATCGGATTTTGAACCAGCGGGATTCCCGACCATCTCCTGAGGTCCCGACACTGCCTTCCGCCTCCTCGTCCCAATGCTTGAAGAGCCTGGGAAGTGGTGGGATCTCACCGGTTTTTTTTGGGTAAAATCAACAGAGAAATTGGGACATGGGGATCGGGATCAATGATGGATGGTGAAATGATGGTGAGAACTAGGAGATTTTTTGTGAACTTTCAATGCGACTGAACCCCAAACACTGGGAGGATAAGTTCTGATGTGAAGCAAGAAATTGGATTTGGAACAAGACTGGCATTGAAATGGATAAATGGATTGAACCAGTGAACTTGGAACTGAAGCATCAAAATGGATAGACTATGCGGGCTTTTGAGCCAAAGGGACTACATAGACACTGCTAGTCAGAAACTTTCAGCTAAACTTGGGATGATGGAACACTGCAATCCGGAAACCATAGATTTAGGGTGAGCGGAAGAATTTGCATATCAACAATCCGATTGACAGCCAGGGCATGTATTCATACCACCAACAATCACCAACATGAAACATAACTATCTTGGTCCATCAAGACAGACCCACGATCGCAACAGGTCCTGAAGATTGGTTTACACCCCAAATGGAATTGTGCACCCAATCTCAACTGTGGATGGTGTGAAGCTGCATCAACCTCCCAGCTAGGCTTTTCATGGTTACCTTCTGGTAATTTCACATCGGAAAATCACCATCCTCATATGTAAATCATCCAATAAAGGGGTCATTTTCCGTAGCTATGTTGACATAACCAGGGGGTCTTTCACATAAAATCAGATGACATCTCCATAAAATCCCTACATCGTAACATCTCCATTCCTATAGATGGATGTTCCCATCAAAAACATCCGATGAAATCGCCATTGGTGGAACCCCTACAGGATGCGGCCCCAGTTCGTGAAAACGAAGTTGGTGCTAGAATAACCATAGTGTATGGTACGCAAATAGCACTACTTAGATGTGGTGATGTGGTTATAAATTATAAACCATAGTTGGCTTATAATGCTTATAGACCCCATGAATACTAGTTCGTTATATCTACCATAAACCACAGAATCCACAGTTAAGCACCTTTTCAACTGGAGGGCCCCATCAAGTCAGATGATATAGATGGATTTTCCCCATTTTACATCCCATTTTAGGTGAAATCCCATATTTCCATAGGAACAAACAATCTGGTTGGTGGTTTCAACTCCGAAAAAATATGAGTTCGTCAGTTGGGATGATGACATTCCCAATATATGGAAAAGTTAAAAAAAAACAAACCACCAACCAGCGATTCTATAAATCCACCATTTTTTGTTGGCTCGGCCTTTTCAACTCCTCTTCCTTCAGGGCTGTTTCCTGTGTCGCTCCATGGTGGCTGAAGAAATCCATATGGGGCTGTTACTGTAAGCAACGACAGGATGATGGGGTTTTTCAAGAAACCATGGACAAATATGGAAAAATGCTATCATATGCTGTCTATTTACTGATTTAATGGGGATAGAATGGGAAGATCGCTGGATATAATGGGAATATAATGGGAATATAATGGGATATAATTGGAACACATTCGGCATAGAATCCACATGATGATATTCCGGCATGTTCGAAAATGGGGATTACCACTCAAATTTCCACCTTTGAATAGAGATGATGATCAACCATGGGATTTGAGATAATCTTGAGCTTTTTTCATGTTCTTGTCACTTCTTGCCCATCAATTTCAGTCAAGCCATGACAGAAATTAACCTTCTTCGCGTCCGACTCCACGCCTCGCCGTCACCGTTCGCCTCAGGATCCTGGTGCTGGACGGCCGATAGTGATGATATGAACACTAAAAAAAGTAGCGATAGCGATAGTTCACGGAATCATCCTCCGTGTCAAAACATGTAATAGAAATGATCGAAAGGCCACCTTGCGCAAAACTCCATGCAAAACGAGCAATGCACAAATGCTTTGCCAACCATGGGTACTGTACATCACTATTTTAGTTGGCAAACCGCCCAGCTTTTGTAGATAAATTGCCCTCAGTCACCTTGCGGTTTATTCAGCACATATCATTTTGTTCGTGAACCTGCTGTTATTGACCGCTTCAGCTAGTATTGCGCAATAGTAAACCCATTTTTTTTACAATTTTTATGGGGGGTGTAAACCATCAAATATGGGCGGTTTATGATTGTTTTATCAACATTCGAACTTTTTCCAACAAATCCCATGGTTTCATTGCCATTTCGACTGCCATTTCGACGTGATGCCCAGCATTTTTAGTGTCCTTCGCGGCAGTCTCGAAGAACTTGAGGAACGAGGCCTGACTGAGGGATCATCAACATGTTGCCATATCTTACCCGGCCTGGTAAACGTTAACAAAAAATTATGGTTAACATCACCATGCTATTAATGGGCAAATCAACTATTTCTATGGCCATTTTCAATAGCAAACTGTTAGTTTACCAGAGGGTACCATATCTTACCATCAAACATGAGATGAAAAAGCACCACGAATTGGGACTTTGCCATGAACACCCCGGAGATACCAAAGTGCCCGTCTTCGTGGTCAACCGCTGTGCTCGTCGCACCGAAAATTGGTGAAAGCCTGCGAAAAGCATCATGCGGTTGGCTTCCAGTTGGCTTCCAGACGCTTCCAACCATGGGAAACATCCGGGTGGTGTATCCATGGTTGGCTTCCTTCCGGCGATGCACCAGACACGGTCTTGAACAGCTTCCTTCCGTCAGGTGCTGAAATTCACAACGAATTCACCGGGTGAAGCGCGCTGGTGAGTTGACAAAAAAAGGTTGGGATTAGACACGGGAGACCATCAACAAATGGGGATTGAACTTGTAAGATACTTGGCCTGGTAATTTGTTACATAGCTATTGAAAATGGCCCAGTCGACATAGTGAATTTTCCCAGCTAGCTAGAAAATGGTGATTTTTTCCATAGTTATGTAAACGTTTACCAGAGGGTACCCTCTGTTAATCAAACCTGGCAATGGGAAATAAACATAAATAAACATGCTGAATGAAAAATATGGAAAGTTCGTCATGAATGGAGATCCGTTCAACCCCAATCTCGCCACCATTGGATCACCATTCTGATTGGCTTCTGATTGGGTTAAACCCCCAGTTTATCCATCCGTGTTCCTCATGATTTCTACAATTCACCTATATAGTTGGATCAACGCATGTATTGAACCTCATCAGGAACAAATCCAACATATCTTTTCCTGTCTGTTCCTTCCTGATTGATGGTTTCAACACACCCCAAACAATGAAAGTGATTGATGGATCGTCATCCTACTCCTACGCTTGAACATAACACATCTTTGACGCAATCTTTCACCACCACCAACAGGTGAAAAGATGGCAATTCATACCGTTGTTTCATGGTGCACTCCCAATTTTGGCTGGGTGAAACGCCAATCAACCATTGCCGCTTGCGACCTATCTTTACCATCTTCATTCTTCTGGGAATTTACCCTATTTTTCATGGTTACAAACATGGTGGTGAATCACAACATCTACAGTACATCCATCTATATCCATCTATATCCATCTATATCCATCTATATCCATCTATATCTATCTATATCCCATATCCCCATTATATTCATGGCTGGTAAAACACCCATATGAATAACATTCAATAGCTATATCCTCATGATATCCCCAATGACTAGACACCCGGCCACGCGCCACTAGCGCCTCACTTGTGGCCTGGCCATCCTCCATATCGCACAAGGTCGCGCAGAGCTCGTCGGAACGCAGGGAATTTCGCTTCAGGTGGTGCCTCGGGGAATCTCGGGGAAATGGGGACTGGCAAAAATGATGGGATCCACCGATTCACCATCCCATACAATCCAGCCGTATCTTCTGAAAGGAAGTGGGACTGGGGTATTTTTTTTTAACGAACTCATTTGGAGGGTTTTTTGTACCTTCTCAGACAGTGGCCATGGATCCATAGGGCATAAAAAAATGCGTCATCTTTTTAGATTTCCAGCAATGGTGACCAGTAAATAGAGTGATGCGGCTGTCAAACTATAGACAAAAGTACGGTAAATCTGTTGGAAATGGGTCAATCATGGTAAATCTGTAAATGGAAAATGGATGAAAATGCTGGGATGCCACATTACATTTTACCCTCTGGTGAACTAACATAGCAATGGAAAATCACCATTTTGCATGGGAAAATCCACTATAAATGGCCATTTTCCATTGCTATGTTAGTTCACCAGAGGGTACCCACATTCACAGCTTTCATCAGCAGTTTGACGCCTCAAGAGGTCCGTAGCAGTCTGTTCCACCGCGAGCAGCTCCGCGCGATCCTTGCTCTTCATGGTGTCCCGAAACCTGGCGGAGCTCCGCCGTTGGGAGGGGCTGAACAGGGACCCCTCCAAAAGGCCATGGAAAAATGGATAAAAAAGGCAGGAATTGGATACTCTGGATCATTTTAATGTATACCCTCTGGTTATTTAACATAGCCATGGTATAGATGGCCCATAGAAATAGATGGTTTACCTTTAAAAAATGGTGATTTTCCATGCCATTAATGTATAAATTCCAGAATTGGGGGTACGTGAAACCTTATTTTTCAGAGAGGAGGCCATTCTTGAGGATTCAGTCAGCGAAGGTTGGTTCAATCTGGTTCAATCACGCTTTTTTGAAGGTTCATAGTGCATGGTTATCCCGATCCTTCTCGAGATGCGTAATTGAACACACAATTTTCCATTGCTCAACCACAGAATGTTGAATCAATGGACTGGCTTAAAGGACACCCTATGTTTGATGGGGAAAACCAGCCAGATTCTGGTGAAGATTTTCCAAACTAACCAACCAATCTGCATTTCAATCAGATGGTCTTATCCTATTGCAGCCCATTATCTTGGATTTGCTTTGTTGGGTCCCTAAAAACTCAACAGATATTCCCTGTACCCAGTTGTGGTGGATGTGGCATCCCGTGGTGTCCTGCTACAGGCGCTACTCAGCATCGTCAAGCGCGGCTCCAGCTTGGCATGTCTCATCTCCACCGGTCGCACCTGCGATGAAGCCATCCATTTGAAATGGGGGGGAAATGATCATTGCTACATATGGCAATTTCGTTTTGACCATTAAAACAAGGCCTTTATCTATGGTAAATATCAATACTTGACTCGTACATACTTAATCATACTTATGTAACTTATGTGTTATGTAGTGGACTGAATGACCAAACATTGGGCCTCCAACCAGGAAAAAATCCGCAGGAACCGGATTGGGGAATGCTCTTGGGTCGTGCCATTCTTGGGACCCAAATATGGAGATGTTTATTTTCAATGCTTGAGCCAAGCATCCCCAGCTGGGAAGACCAAGCTGCATGATTCACCAGGTTATGAATTGGTGGTCCACTCAGTGGAAAAACTCATGAAGTTTCTTGCTTTATGGTGATTTAGAAGTTTTGGTTCTATGGTTCTATGGTAATACTATGAAAAACTACAGTACTGAATCACATTTATGTTGGATTTTGAAACCAATCTTAAACAATCTCTACACCCCAAGCATGATCTTGTCTGCCTCTCATGGTTCTGTTGAGATCTTGTCTGCCTCTCATGGTTCTGTTGAGGTTGCTATGCTGATTCACCCAGATCCAAACTTCCATTAATCCTCAGATTCAATAAACGATGGTTGTTGCCCTATGGTAGGGCTTAGAATCCCCATATAAGAAATGGTTGGAACTGGGGAACTCATCATTGATTTTCCATTGTTTGGGGTGGCCATGCTCAGTCATATCATGACCGTACCCAATCACCTGCCCAGTCAGCCTCGTTCAACAACCAGGCGGCAACTTCGCTGTCCACTTCCTGCCATTCCAATTTAGAACTGCCATTCGTTGCGGCTATTTGGAGGGGCAGACCCCAAGTTCAGATACACCATATTTATCCATATTTCGTCGCTGTGGATTTATCATCGGGCAGCGAGGACGAAAACAACCACACCACCAACGGTGATCGTTCGTCGATTTGCTTCAAGGTGCCACAATTCATTGTATGTACAACTCCCCCGGTCCCCGCTGGGATTCCCTAAATGGTGAATTAATCAGATGAATGTCAGATGAACAAAACATCTTCAGCAAATCCAGGAAGTGCTGTCTCTTTCTTCATGTTGCCCAAACCACTTATTTCTTGGACTTTGAGTCCCAGTCTCAAGACCTGGGCATCGGCCAGTTGCGGGAACATGTTCCAAATCAAAACCTCCGATACTTGGCCAAGCCCGTCTACCAAGTGGTTACTATGGCAGAATCTCCACCAAATTTCAGCCAGATTTCGGAAACTGGCTGCATCTTGATCTGTTTGGTGGTATACCTACCCCTCTGAAAAATGATGGACTTGGTCAGTTGGGATGATGACATTCCCAACTGAATGGAAATTCACACAATTCCATGGTTCCAAACCACCAAGTTACAGATCATTTCCATACATTCCATATATACCATATCCATAATATATTTCTGGGGGACTACCAGTTCCAAACCACCAACCAGTCAGTGGTTTTTGGCTTGCGCAGCGTTCGGCCTTCACTTTGGCCAAGTCTTTCTTGATGTTCTCCACCAGCTCCTTCACCGCCTGGGACAGGGTGTCCACAGGAAAAATCCTTGATGATCATGTAAGGGGACTCTTATGGGGATATATGATATATATATATATATGATGTATATATATATATATAAATACCAGCACCCTCTAAGTACCCACCATTAGTGGCCTGTTGGCATAGGTCACCAATTAGCGTCACTTTTTCTTTTGCTCATTGGTGGGCTAGATTATGAAACCCCCACACAGGATGTTATCCGTTTCCCTGCTGCCAGGGTATACCGAGATTGGGAACACACACATCCCAATCTTAGAAACCGCCAGACCCTGAATCTGAATTGTAAAGCACCACCTACACAAATGGAAAATGTAGGCACTTGTTGCGTGCCATTGCGTGTCATTCCCGTGTCGGTGACCCCTCTAAGGTGATGCCTTGGTGGGTACTTGGAAAGGTGTCATGGGAAGTACTTACCAATATAGAAACGTGTCATTGGAGCTTCTGGGGTGTTGCTGCGTGTCAAAACGTGTCGATTTTGACCATCTGATGTGAATTTCGCAAAAACATGAGCAAACACAACTGATCATCCCAGGGTATACTGGGGTGAGACTGGGGCGGTACCTCCAAGGGATATGGTCTGATTGCTTGATGTGATGAACTCCATGTTATCCTTTATTATTATGATGTGTTTTTATGCCATCATTGACAAGTATTGCTAAGTACCCTCCAATTAGCGTCACTTCGGGGATCCAAATTTATGAACTTAATTAGAGCCACTTTGAGGGCTCTGGTATATGTATATATATATGTATATATAAATATATGTACATGTAGAATTATATAGAGATGTTGATATTGAAAATGATTGAAATTGATATTGACTCATTATGACCCAACTGATCCGGATCGGCTTTGAGGGATGACAATCTCATCTCGAGTCATTTTGTGGCCGCCCCCGGGCCCCCGGGGCGATATTTCTTGACGCCCTGCCAGGACACTTCCCAATTTACACGCCTCCTTTTCACAGGTTGAAATCATGTTGAACGCCCAAATCACATCAAAAGCTTCCTCGGCTTCCTCGACCTAAAGCTTGACGCCAGTTTGTCAATGTTTGTCACTGATCTTCGCCACTGATCTGCAACTGCGATCTCGGCGTGCGCAACTGAGCTAGGTGTCAAAGACAGATCTGTTGACAATCGCTTTGCCAGCTCAGTAATTTCTATCTCCGCTCTCCTCATGTCTGTGAAGACGTGCATTGTGTGTGGGTCCCTTTTTCTTGCCAATCGCCAGTGAGATCAATGATCAATTCATGGGATTTCAAGATTGATATCCGTGATTTCACTGTCCTGTTTCCATCCTGAATCTGTACCCATAGGATCCATGTATGGTATATATAGATATATGTATATATATGCTAACATTTGGGGAATATTGATGGTAAATGTTAGCATATATACCATACATGGATCCTATATAATCTGTAAATCTCTGCCGCAGAAACGGACCGAAACGGACCGTTGCTGCCGGACCGTTGGACCGTCCTGGCTTCAACGAAACCGAGGACATCTGGGCTTCTCAAATTTGAGAGTCATGCGTGCAGAACGACCAGGCCACTCTCAGGTCATTGGTTCGATATGGTTCGATCGGATTACCTGGAGCCAAACAAATGCGTTGGTTGATCAACAACCCGTCCGCCTTGCAACCAAGGAGGAAGTAATCAGTGACAGCATCAGTTGAATCAGTGTATCTTCAGAGATGTAGAATTCGTTCAATTTGAGCAACATGGCTATGATGGAACCATGAGTTTCAAGAAAGAATGGCGACTGCACAATCTTGATGCTCTCTGTCAAAACTGTGCTCCAACAGTTACATCGTATGTCTTCTGGCAAATCCATAGAAATTTGCAAGGACTCGTTGAGTATCTGCAAAGCTGCTGGGCCGTCCACATCCTCCGAAGATTGCAAGTAATGCAAGCAGTATGCCTCTAGATCATCTATGATATACAATCTTGCAGCTACGAATGTGTCGGGCCCTCAAAGGAGTAAGCCTAGGCTCCAAATTGTATGCAGTCCGGATCATAACATCGAAGGCGTCAACAGCCACATCTTTCAAGGTAAGTCCATGCGTTCGGCCTTCCTGAAATTCACCCTACAACGCAGTCCTCAGCGGCTTGGAGAGGCTGGCCAACGGTGCCCGAAGGAATGGCACACGGTGCCCTTCAGGGCCTACAACTGCCACGGCATCACAGAGATCTTCGTCTGCGAGCCAACTTTCGCACCTCCTTTCTTGAGCGTGCGAACCAAATCGAGCCAAGGCCTCTGACATAGCTCACTTCGCTGAACAAACTCTACATGTAAACAGTTAACATGATATCAATTGATATCGTATCATGATGATATCCATCTCAACAAGTCAACGAGAACATGTGGGTTACTCAACTTGCTATTGACACTTGATCAATGTTTCTGCACCGAGATGTTGCGAATGCGGCACTGAGATCATGCGATGAGGGCTGCTATAAATTTGACTTCACTATATCCCGGAAAATCAGTCTAGGCTAAATTCGGATGCCCATTTCCCATTTTGTTTTCAGTCAATCAAACATGTTTTGTCTGTTTAGGCCAAAAATCTTGAAATAATAACTATTCTAATATTATGTAGTGATGGATAGCTCAAGATCCGTTGTGTTTTCAGCATCTGAATCAGCAAGTTGTGGGCTGAGTTGACCCCCAAACAGACCCCTGGATATCATCATCTCCAGATAAAGGTGGCTGATCAATTTTGCTACTTCTAGATTTGGGGTTCCATGTTAAATTGAGGGGTGCGGTGTACTTTACTGGTTGGTGGTATACCTACCCCTCTGAAAAATATGAGTTCGTCAGTTGGGATTATTCTTCCCAATATATGGAAAAAAAAGATCATGTTCCAAACCACCAATTTACAGATCATTTCCATATATTCCATATATACCATATATTCCATAATATATTTCTGGCATTTTCTGGCGGACTACCAGTTTAATATTTGACCATGATCCATAATCATCCAGCATCAACAAATGGCGATCCCATCCGGACGTCAAAAAACATGGAACATGAAAGAAAAGTGATGGGTTTCCCCATTCAAAAAGTGGTTCCATGGTTAATTTCGCCATTAAAAAAAACAACCCATCACTTGGATTTTGGGGTCTCCCATCTTAGGAAAGCCCCGGGCTGACATGGCATCCACCTTTGAGGTGCGCCTTGAGCTGGAGCTCGATTTCATCGGCAAAACTTTGCATCTGGACCGCCTTCATGTCTTTGCCCTGGCGGGGTCTGAACATCGGGAAATCATGGCCAAACTGGCCATTTTTCTATAGAGAACAGGATGATCAACTGAGAAACCATTCAAAATTGTAGGGCTTCCCCCGGTTTTGGACGCACAAGGGAGAAAACGAGCAACCCGGTTGCCGAAACTTGGAGCCGCCGCCTTGGCGTGCAAAGGTCGACCATCTTCTTCGACCTGGCGGAAGAAATGGATGGCCCAAATGGATTCAGGCCTTCCCAGCTGACTTTCTGGTGGGTGGTATATCTACCCTTCGGAAAAATGATGGAGTTCGTCAGTTGGGATGATGACATTCCATTCCCAACTGAATGGAAATTCACAAAATTCCAAACCACCAACTGACTTTCAAGTGATCGCAATTCATGGCAATTCATGGCAGGGGATGTTGACAAATCAGGGTCGAATTCCCATTTCGGGATGCTGAAATCGGTCCACTGGTCTGGAGTTTTTTCCATCATGATTCACCATGGCTGGATTTGCCGCCACCCGTAGATTCACCCCATGAAATCGGGGATTTACCACAAAACCCGCCGTTTTGAAGCCTAGCGGCCCTAGCGGAACCGTGAAAAAAGCATGAAAAAATGTGAGTTCAATCCGCAATTTGGTGCCGAAATCACCATCATGGACCATCATTTCTTGATATTCAAAGCTTTGTTTTTCATGCTTCAATCCCCATTGATTGTTAACATATAAATCATACATATATTTTTCACATTTTTTCCATGGTTCAAGGAGTTCAATCCTGTATCTTTCCATGGTTAGCCTCTGGTAAACATTTACATAGTTATGGAACATCACTATTTTTAATGGGTAAATCAGGTAAATCCACTATGTCTATGGCCATTTTCAATAGCAAACTGTCAGTTTACCAGAGGGTAACTCATGTTCTACCACCATTTTTGGTTAACTCATGGTTAGTTTCTATTTTTCATGGTTAATTCATGTTCTACAACCACATAAGCACCATTTTTTTGGGGCTGAGATGCGAACCCCCTGGGAACTTCTGAAGTTGGCACCTTGGCGACGGACTCTTCAGCCTCCTTGACTCGTTGTGAGACCTCCTCCACCTGGGAATCGGCGTCGGCTGAAGATGTCATCGTCATTTTGAGCCGAAAAAAACCGTGCCAGCTGCTGTGGCAAATGATGTGTTCATTGTGGTTTTCTATGGCAAAATAGATGATAAACATTGATGTTGACCACATATTTACCACTGGATTTGGTGATTTGGTTCGCCCAGGCTGACCCCCATTGGAATCGCCCAGCCTGCGTTCTCAAGCCATCCTGGGCAGGATTGCAGTTGCTTCTCAAAGAAAGACTTTCCAAAACTAGCTTTGTGAGCTCAGTTTCTACCTGCAAGGTGGTGCCCCCCATTTATAAGTTGGTTTATAAACCCCATTGACTATAGTTATGAGTACCATAAATCCCCGTTATTGGAGTCATAAACCAACTTAGCTAACGAACTGGGGCACCTTCTACCTGGAAATGGCAAGGTCAGTTTTCAGGGGTGTACTTGATCCCCAAAAAACATCTGGACTCTGCGATTGGGCATTAAAACAGACCAGCCCCAACTCGTGGACTGATAGGAGTGATATTGATGACACCAATCCAACATTAAGACCTTGGCAAATCGGCATTCATTTTGGGTGGACAACCTGGACATTTTTCCATGGCGAAGCCACCATTTACATCCACAAATCCACTCCAAAAAATCCATGGATTTGGGTTTATAAACATTATAAACTGGGATTATAACTCCAATAACTGGGATTTATATGGATTTATGGTACTTATAACTACAGTTCTCATGGTTTCCACTATAAATCCATATGGATTTTTCCAGGCCTTGACGTTCTCGATCTCCTTCTCATGTGCTTCTCGTCGCTTCCTGCGCTGCAGGTCCTGGGAACGACGCACGCCGGTTTTGACTGAACTCTTGGAGTTTTTTTTGACTTTAGGGGGATGAACTGGTTACCAGGTTGTTGATAACTATATAGTAACATTTATTTTCGGAGGATTAGCTGGTTATATGTTGATAACTATAGTAACATTTATAATTTTTCGGATTAGCTGGTTTTTAGCTGGTTATAATGGCTATAATATGCTATAATCATATAGCAACCCACCAACAAAAAAAAGGTAAAAGCCACTTGTAAAATAGTGATAAATTGAATCATTTCTGCATTTTTTTGGGGTTACTATAACCTTGGATGGGAAAGTTGCATTGTTTTTTGGACCGAACAGTTAGTTGAATGGAATGGTTTCATGTGGTTTCCATATGGATGCAAAGCAAAACCCAAGAGGTTTAAAATTCGCTAAACCTGGACCTGTTACGAGTCCAGGAGATGTGGCTCGGCGTATCACGATTGCAACTGGGAGGTGGGAGCCATTTCAGGTCGCTCAAAAATCCAATGGTTTTGGCAAGTGCTGAAGGATGCTGAAGGACTATCCAGTTGTAGCGAATTAATTGGACATCCACCTGAGGCATTCTTTCTGATCAGCGATCTCGGTCTCTAGAAGCAGAGTCTAAAGCAACCATCTTCATATGCGTCATGAGCTTGTGCGCTTTTGGATTGTCACAAGCTTGACCCTGCCATCAAGGAAATTGAACAGAAAGTAGGCAACCAAATGATGGCTAGGCCCTCGCCTGATCAAGAAAACACTGAGACTGTAGTAATATACAAAGCAACCCATAGTTTGAAACGAGTTCCCCCAAAATTTACTAAGTCCCACAACCGCCTTTACAAATACCAAGCCTCATTCATCCATATCCATCCTCTTCCCCCATCAGTTCCCATCAACCATACAATGATCCCATCCGCTGTCCTTCGCGCGTTCACGGGCGATGCCAATCTGAATCTTCAGACTTTGGAACTTCTCCCGTTTCACCCCCTGCGCTCTGAAGGGTATCGCAACTGGGGAGGCACCTGGTTTCCAAAAAATGTTCAAACACTAAGCCTTTTGGCACAAGAATAGACAGAAGGAACCCATTCACGGATGAACAATGTAGCGAAAGACATGTCAACATGTCCCTCATCCTCATCCTCCCATCATCAAGAAGAACCCGTCGTCATGTTGCCACGTGACAACGAACAATTTACGGGCTATCATGGGCTATCGAGGAGTGGCCCACAATGAGCAATTCGCATATATCATATATATATATTACAAATATAAAATAAAACAATATGATATATTATATTATATTATATTATGTTATATTATGTTATATATTATATTACACACATAAAATATATATATATACACATTATATTATGCAATATACACATGGTCTGCGCCTTGGCTCCATCCTCCACTAGGGCCTAGCCAGCCAGAAACCCGCTGGAAAAAACATGGGGAGCTGCATCCAGATTTGGCTTTGAACATGGGAAAAAATCATGGAAAAAAACATGAATTCCACGGAAAACACATGGAAAAACAAATGGAACAAGAAAATGATGATCTCTTTTTTTGGAAAAAAACAATGGAAAAAACAAGGGAACAGTTTCTTGGCGGTTTTCAGAATTATCGCTGGCTTCTTCAGGACCATCCCCTTGAAATTCAATAAATTCAATGCCCGGATGATAAAACTCTGCTGTCCCTAGGCCTTAATTTTTGGCCTTGATGCATCATATTTGGCTCCAGCTCGCCCCAGCCTTCAAGATGGTGGTGAGTGCGGAGTCTGGCATCGTAAAACTGTACTCCTTGCATGTGATAAACTGTGTCCCACGAATCGAGGAGCATCCCACGAATCGCCAACTGCTTAGCAACCATAGCCCAATATATGCTCCATGGTGCTGGTACAGTATATTTACCTACATGACTGGGTCATTTATGGGGTAAATGTTGGTAAATATTCCATACATGGAGCATATGGGTAGTTATAAGCCATTTATAAATGGGATAACTGATAACCATGGACACCCCGCTGTCGGAGACTTCCCAATTAATTCACCAGCTAGTGATCTTTATCACTATCCGTGGGATGATCCTCCAGAAATCTGGAGAGTTTGTCCAAGATGACCAGAAAAATTCTGAAAAACTCAGCAAGTTTCAAGGGCAATATCTTGGTGATAGATCAAGCACATCATCTTTCATCTTCTCATGAACCCCTGATAAATCCCATGAGAAAACCCTCTGATAAACTAACATAGCTATGGAATTCACAATTGTTTGATAGCTAAATCATGGAGCTAAATGGGGCATGGCTTCCATAGCTATGTTCGTGTACTGGAAGATACACATTTATTATCCCATGATATCCCATGATATCCCATGATCATTGCCATCAAATCACCATTATTCATGGACAACTTCCATTTCTACACACATTTACATCCATTTTTCTATATTTTTCCTGAATCAACCCCATGAAACCACCATTTTTCATGGATACCCTCTGGTGAACTAACATAGCAATTGAAAATGGCCCAGTCGAAATAGTGGATTTTCCCATTAAAAATGGTGATTTTCCATTGCTATGTTAGTTCACCAGAGGGTAAATCCCATGAAAAAACCACCTTTTTGTCTTCGAAAAAATCCCCTCGCGGCTTGCAGCCGCTTGGTGTCCTTCTTCGCCAAAGTGGAGATCTGCGCAGCGAAGTTGGTTTATTGGCTTTGGACCAGCGAAAGATGGTGAAAACCAATGGAAAACCATAGGAAAACCATAGGAAAACCCTAGGAAAATGATGGTTTAATGGGATTTAATGGGATTTAATGGAAACTACCCTCTGGTTATGACTAACATAGCCATGGTATAGATGGCCCTAATCGAAATAGATGGTTTACCGTTCTTAACAATGGGTGGAACAAATCCATGGCAAACTGTGAATGTCATAACCAGATGGTATCCATCAAACATGGTGATTTCATGGTATAATGGGAGGTTTCCCATTGAGTTTTTGAAGCCTTGAACTAATTCTGGGACTGTTGATGAACACATCCATTATGTTTTTGAACTACGGATGTTCCATTGGGAAAATTAAACACATCTAAAAACCCAGGTTGATGGTTCTCCATTCAACTCTTGGCTTTTTGAAGCCGCCGTTGCGTTGCGAAAGGGGCCCCGTGTTTGGGCCTCTTTCTTCTCCAGAACGCCATCCTTGTTGGAGTCGTACTTGGAAAACAACGCCTGGGCGCGTCCTGTGAGACCAGGATCTGGGTTATTGGACTTGTCGGACTCATTGGATCCATTGGACGTGTAATATACCCCAGATTAGCGAACCATGGTGCTGGTGGTATAAAAACCTACATGACTGGGTCATAAAAATGGGGTAAATGTTAATATTCCAGCACCATGGGTTGCATATGGGTAGTTATAGGCCATTTAAACAAAATGGTTGTAGATGTTGGGGAAATGCCCCAATCCCAACCATATCATCTATGTCCGGATGTCGCGATGCTGGTTGAACAAAATCGCCAACACTTTTGGATGTGCATTCCCAATATGTTGGGTAAAACATGGTAAAACAACATCTTCAAAAAGCCACATGAAAATGTTCATCCGAGAATTTTCCCCGCTCTTTTCGGCGTTTTTCGCTGGCCCTGGGGCCCGGTCCAGGTCTTTGTCCAACTGCACCTTGGCCTTGGCCTTCTTCAAGGCCTGAGAACTTCCGGCCATCCCATGGCGACCTGAAATCATAGCATTGGGGGATATGAAGATATAATATATAGATATATAAATAATATAATATAATATGATATAATATGATATATAATATGATATAATATGAAAAAATATGATATAATGGATAACCATTATTTGGGGAAATTGGTATATTTATTCATTATATCCCCATTCTATATCCCCCAAAAAATCATATTATACCAACTTCTGGTCATACCTGATAATCATGATTTGGGGATGGTTTATAGCAATTAAAACTTCCCAATTGGGGATGCCAAGTGCCAAGTTGCCAATGTTGAACATGAATTACTCGGTCATCAAGAGTCATCAACAAACATAGAAGCATCTGAATATATCCTGGTTGGTGGTATACCTACCCCTCTGAAAAATGATGGAGTGAAAGTCAGTTGGGATGATTTTTCCATTCCCAACTGAATGGAAAGTCATAAAATTCCATGGTTCCAGTCACCACCAACCAGTATCTGAATAAAACATAAAACAGGGCAAGGAAGCTTCCCGCTCCATCGCCAACGACCGGTGAATCTTCGCATCCCTTGTCCACCCATAACCACTGGTCCTTGCAGAACTCATTGATGTCTACCCATATCAAATGTAATATGTATGTAGTATGTATGCAACATGGATGTACTGGTACTACGCTAACATGTGTGCAATAAGTATGTATTAAATGTATGTAACACACGTACGTATAATATAACATGTTTCCATGTCATCCAACAACATGACACGTTTTCACACACTACAATGGCATTGGCAGAGGGCTCGGCAGCTGGAATTCCAAAACAGATGTTGAACGCGTGCTGTGAAACAGCCCAAAGAGCCATCCATCTATCTCACTTAATTGACATATTTGCATGCCAACTTCAGTCAACTTTTATTGGATTGCTTCCATATTCTAAATTTACATCTTTATCATCTATCAGGCACGTTTATATATATGGTTGGTGGTTTCAATCCCTCTGAAAAATATTAGTCAGTTGGGAGTATTCTTCCCAATCTATGGAAAAAATATTCCAAACCACCAACCAGATATATATATATATATATATATTTCTTGGAGTTTTCCATGGGGTATGGTTAACTCTGAAACATCGCCAGCAAACAGACAAAACACCTGACCCATCAACCTGACCACTTCCACTCAGGAGATCTGATTCCATTGGGATAGGGATACCCTCTGGTAAACATCCAAAAAACGATGGAACATCACCATTTTTAAACGGGAAACCTCAACTATTTCTATGGCCATGTTCAATAACTTTTTGTATGTTTACCAGAGGGTAATTACGAAAACAAAATCAATGCGTCCATTATGTGACCCTGATATCATTCTTGCACGTGCTCCCATTTGCTGAGATGAACTACCAAACTGTTCTCGAAACCACGTTTAAAATTAGCTGCAGCCAGCCCAGGGTTGATTATGTTCATCATATGTTCACGTCATCTCCTAGTCCAAGAGGCAGTAACTAATGTATCTCTTTACTTTCCAAGAAACTCAGTCAAACTTGTTTACCCCCAACATTCTATGATTTGAGACTGAGAGAATGATCAATTCTGCGGATCGATTTTGGCCTCTCCTTTTTTTCCGGTCCCATCAAGTTGATTTTCATTTTCCCCGCATTAACTAATCCCCATTGTTGATGTTGAAATTCTACCATTTTCCAATGATATCCTTAGTTGTATCCACTCACATCCCCATTTTGCCTAGATCCAATCTGTGGATTGTCAATTCCCATTTTTCCATTTGAATCTCCCATAAATCCCCATACTTGGAAACAAAATCATGTTAAATCCCATCGTTCTGGGTGAATTGTCAGATTCACAATCTGGTTGGTGTACCTACCCCTCTGAAAAATATGAAAGTCAAATGGGATGATTTTTCCATTCCCAACTGAATGGAAAGTCATAAAATTCCATGGTTCCAGTCACCACCAACCAGCAATAACACTTTCCATGAAATAAGGCTGTTTTTGGACGGGATAATCTTCTGGCCGTTACAACTTACCCAGATTCTTGGTGAATGGAGGTTGAAGTCCCCAAAAAAAAACGTTCAGGTGCCTTATAAGTGGTTTAACTGTGGCTGAATTCTATGGTTTATGGTAGATTTATGGTTGGTTTACAACTCCAATGACTATGGTTTATGATATTTATACTATTGTAACTATAGTTAGACTCTGCGTTATGCCATTAGTTTATACCATAGTTTATAAACAATTAATAACTATGATACTTATACCATTATGACAACTATGGTTCATAAACCAACTTATAACTGGGGGACAGCATCCTGTAACTCTCAGGCCTCCGTCTTGATAGAACTGGAGGACTTAATCGCGGTATCTTTCATCATGCTACAGGCCGCCATCCTGCGTCAGTGATCGTCAGTGACCAGGTTAAAAAATGGCTGTTTCTTGTGTAAACATATGGATTTATATCTAATTATGATTGTGATTATAATTAAATAATCATAATTAATGAGTTTAATCCAGATATAGATATACATTTGATAGAGGGATTACTTATGATTATTACAAATCGAAGAGATTGAATCTTGGTGTAAATGGCTTCTTACCGTTGGGCTCCTCGATTTGGAGGGTACCAATGAACCAGCAAATTCTCACTATTTGGGGGCGATGGGGGTAACCCCCTAATTAATCAACCAGGGTTCATCAAAGTAGCGTTGACATTATCAGACAAAATCTGCTACTTTATCAAAACATCATGGGTATCAGTCAGGATAGGGCCAATAGCCGAAAATAGGTAAGAACACATCAAAGAGGAGAAGAGAAACACATGCTTACACACACACAAACCCATGAACATACAATATAGAGCAGCAAACCAACAA
Source organism: Cladocopium goreaui (assembly GCA_947184155.2). Taxonomy (NCBI): domain Eukaryota; class Dinophyceae; order Suessiales; family Symbiodiniaceae; genus Cladocopium; species Cladocopium goreaui. The sequence goes on along the minus strand of CAMXCT020006057.1, from coordinate 11,190 downwards.
GAACGGTAATGATCGACAGGCACGAAAAGAATGAAGATAGCATAAGAAAGACAAACAGGATAAAGATACGAAGATACGGGACATATGATATGCATTCGTAATTAGATTAGTATCATCAATATGGTGTATATATATATTATATATATGTGTATATTATATCTTAAAACATGACATTGATTTTCTGATTTTCCGACGCCGACCATCATTTTTCGATGCTGGAGTCCGTCCGTCCCGCCTCTGCATGAGTCTGCTATTCTGCTCCCTCAAGTCTTTCAACTCGGGATCGGTGCCCTGAGGGATGAGGCGATATACCGCGCCCATGAGGCCGACTCTGTGGTGCAGTAAAAAAAATGCTTTTCGATTCCTTCAAAGTTGGAGAGTTTCTATATGTTTCTATGATAGTTTACGTTTCACCTTCTCAAATTTGCTGGATTTTAAGGGCTTCTGGGAAACTTTGAAGCCCTTCTGAGTATCGTTCAGATGGCTCAGTTGAACTGCGCCATTTTTCATGGAGCAGTTGTTGATTTTCACTGACGTGTTCCTATTTGCATTGACTCCCACAATGTGAGGCCCCCAAGATATCTAAGTTGGTTTATAACTCCAATAACTATATGGTTTATGGTATATAGTTATAGTTATAACTATAGTTACTGGAGCGAATCTAAACCAACAAACATCACTGGGGGGCCTCACATTGCACCACTCTCTTCATTTCTGCTTCTTCCCATGCTGAATCAATATCATCTAGTATGAAATCACGAAATCAGTACATCAAAGTAGCCGGCCTGGTAAACGTTTACAGAAAACGATGGAACATCACCATGCTATGAATAGGTAAATCGACACACTTTCTATGGGCCACGGCTTCAATAGCTATGTATTGACATAACCAGAGGCTATCTGGGTATGGGTCAAAATTAGGTACCCCAATAATTGGATGGTTAATACTAAACTAGACATTCACATCTGTGGTCCCCTTAATGGTCTTCCATTTTGACCCACATCCATCTATAGCTCAATGAGGAGTCACCAAGCATCGCCAGAAATCGCCCAATCCGAAGGTCCCATCGTCGTGAGGTCTTTGCGATCCATTTCCTAACTTTTGATGCTTAACTCGTATAAAAAAAAATCATTTCCTGATGGTTTTTATGGTTTTTATGGTAGTTATAACTCCAAGTTCACTATGTCACTATGGTTTATGGTAGGCAAATAACATCTTATAACTATAGTTACTGGGGCTTTTTAACATATTTTGACATCTTGTTTGATGCTTCAACCGCATTTTGACTCCGAAACCGCCCCGATATTTTTTTGTTGCCTTCATGGCATCGTTCTTGCGCATCAGTTGTGTGCAGACCTGGCGGTCCAAAACGACACCAACTACACCATGGTAACTTAGTTGATATGCAAAACAGCCCTGAACAAATGGGATATAATATATATATATATACATATATATATAAATATATCTGGGTAAATTGTAATATTTCACTAACCTGAAATAAGGCCATTTTGGGATGATTCCCCTTAGTAACTATGGTTATAGTGAGGTCGCAGTGAGGTCGTTATAATTTACCCATATATATATAATATATGTATATATATATATATATGTGTATATATATTTATATATGTATATAATTGTATATATGTATTATCAATCTTGAACATACCTACCCAAATGATCGGAGAGATATCGCTATTGCTGTCGACCAGCAATCAAAGGACCTCTGAACTATATAGTTTATATGAGAAGATAATGGACATTGATATTATGATTAAAGAGCCCTGGGCTACTCCTAACATCCAAAAAAATGCTACCGGCCCTTTCTATCAAATCTATTCAAATCTGAAAAATCCGCAAACATCGCAACAATTCAAAAAAAAGCTAGAAATCCAATCCAAAAAGTCCAAAACAGTCTAAAAAACAAACACATCTAAAAAACAATCCGAAAACACATCTCATGTTAATGCAAAACAGATGGGAATGACATGGAATTATCTGGAATTAAAACGAATCAACAGGAATGTTCGAGTGGCGTGTCCCTGTAATGTCCCACCCACTCCATAGAGATATTTTCATACAGTGTGAGGCCCCCGTTCGATATCTAAGTTGGTGCAAATAACTCCAATTTCACTATGGTTTATGGTAGGCAAAAAACTATAGTTACTGGGGCGAAGTCTACTGTTCGCATGTCGACATGGTCGCCGCATGTCGCCGCATGTCGCCGCATGTCGCCGCATGTCGCCGCATGTCGCCGCATGTCGCCGCGTCGCCAACCCCAACCTGATAAGCATCGTTGGCTTCTTGGGTGGCTGTGTCGATGCTGAAAATCATGTCGTTCACCTGCGTGGGCTCAGTGATCACCGGAGATGGACTTCCCAAGAAACCCAAGAAGTACCCAAGCCCAAGAGGGACGTTTATATGGAAAACCATGGGAAAACCATGGGAAAACCATGGGAAAACAATGGGAAAACCATGATTTATATGGAAAATCACCATTTTTAATGGACTGGTTGTAGATTGTAGAGCTTTACAAACTGGTAATTATGGAAAAATCAACCAACGATGGGATAATTTCAGCAACAAAATATGGGAGTATACCGTGTACCCTCTGGTAAACGTTTACATAAAACTATCATAAAACTATGGAAAATCACCATGCTATCTAGCTGGGAAAATCAACGAACTTTCTATATCTTTCTATGGCCATGTTCCAGTTCGCAAACTGTAACAGTCATTACCAGAGGATACTGGTTGTAGAGCGCCATGTAAGAACATGACTATGGGGTCCACGGGTTCTCCACTGGACTATGGCTGCAGCATCCGAACTTCTTGAGACCCGAACTGCTCTTTTTCTTGGTCGGGGCTGCGACGCTGCGGCATCCGCATGATCACACAGATTCCACCGTTTCGCGCCACTGTCGAGATCTGTGGTGTGACATGTTTCCCATTACCCTCTGGTTATTTAACATAGCCATGGAAGCCATGGCCCATTTATAGATGATTTTCCCATTAAACCACCCATTTATAAGGGATTTTCCATGGCTATGTGGTAAGATTTGCTTCGGAGAAACTCTCCATGAAATGAACATGTGAAATACTGACAAGCCAAACCTCTGGTAATCCAACCCAGCGGAACATCGCCCATGGAAACCCAGCAATGTTTTCGGAGGTGCTTGAAGAAAACCCAAAAAAGAACTGGTGGTTTGATAACCAGCCATATTTTTTGTCTTTTTGGCCTGTTGAATCTTGATATTTGTATTGAGTAATATGTTTCGTATCAAACAGCATTAGATTGTACAGTCACCGACACATTTAGTACTATTGGTGTACCAGGATTGGATAGGTCGAATAGGTACAGTATCACCATCTTGCAATGTGGGGCCCCCGTTCGATAGCTAAGTTGGCGCACATAACTCCAATTTCACTATGGTTTATGGTACTTATAACATCTTATAACATCTTATAACTATAGTTACTGGATGTTACTGGGGCGAATCTAAACCAACGTTCACATCACTGGGGGGCATCACCATCTTGGGATGTTGGGAACATCTTGGGCCAAACTCCAACCGAAAAGTTGGTCGTTTCGTGGCAATGGATCCTGACAATGACCATCCTGCAGGCCGATGACGCCGCAGGACCTGCGCTGGGTCATGGTGGGCTTGGTGGGACAATCGTCAAGGAAAAAAATCGTGGTTGAATGGGGATTTAACATGATTTAGCTATATTTAGCTTAATTTAATTGTGAAAGATGGAGGCCGAAGATGGTATTCACTACTGAAAATGGTGGTCAAAACACCACCAATCTTCATGGAAATTTGAGATGGGTGAAGCTCGCAATATGAGGGTTTTGAGCCACAAAGAGGAGGATGGCGATCTTGAATGTCCGGGTAATGGATTGGTTTTCTTGGGAAATCATTGCCAATCAGCCAGATACCCTGCAAAAAATGACAAATTCTTTGCTGGTGAACGTAGATATTCCCATGAAAATACCAAAAGACTAGTTAGGATTAGTTTGTATCCATGTAAGATTGCCCTAGAAAATTGAAACCGGAAAGCCCCACGATCTTCATGGGAAAATCGATGGAAAATCCGGGCCATCGATTTTCCCAAGAAAACCGATCCATTGATGCGACCGAAGCTTGCCTCACTCAATCTCCATGTCCTGGACGTGAAAAACGTTTGGAAGAAATGGACCACTCCACCATTTCGATTGGATCATTTCCAATGGGGCCACCATGGATTTCAGTTATGTCAGTTTACTGGTAACCCAGAGCTGGAAAGAGCCAGAATCATCTCATGGCAATGGAAATTCCCAGGACTAAATGGAGGTTTCTAGCTGGGAAAATCATCTATAGTGACGGACAATCACTTAGAACGTAAAATTTTTTCCAAAATTTTTTTTTCGTACTTAGAACGTAGCAAAATTTCATCACTTAGAACGTAGGGAAAATTCATCACTTAGAACGTCAAAATATCACTTAGGCCCATTTATCACTTAGAACGTAAACCAACACTTAGAACGTGCTAAGTGATTGTCCGTCGCTATATAAACTATTTTTTCGATTTCAAAATCAATTAAATTTCCTTATATACGCAATTAAACATATTGCCAAAAATTGGATTTCGAAGCGGGCCCTAATAATAAATTTAGACCCTTAATAAAGCGGCTATTTTTTTCGACTTCAAAATCAATTAAATTTCCTTATATAACGCAATTAAAATATTGCCAAAAATTTGATTTCGAAGCGAATCCTAATAATAAATTTAAACCCTTAATAAAAAGACTAGTTTTTTCGATTCAAAATCAATTAAATTTCCTTTTATAACGCAATAAGACTATTGCCAAACACTAGAGTTCGAAGCGGACCCTAATAAATTTAAACCCTTAATATAACAAAACTTTTTTTTTCGATTCAAAACCAATTAAATTTCCTTATATAGCGCAATTGAAATATTGCCACAAATTGGATTTCGATGCGGACCTAAATAATAAATTTAAACCCTTAATAAGAAAAACCGTTTTTTTCGATTTCAAAATCAGGTAAATTTCCTTATAACACAATTAAAATATTGCCAAAAATTGGATTTCGAAGCGGATCCTAATAATAAATTTAAACCCTTAATAAAAAGACTAGTTTTTTCGCTTTCGAAATCAATTGAATTTCCTTTTATAACGCAATTAAAATATTGCAGAAAATTGGAATTCGAAGTGGAATCGAAATTATGTCTAGGTTTCCTATACGGAATTAGCTGCTGAATCCGACACTTAGAACGTCAGAACCCCTAAAAAGCACCAAAAGGTATAGTGTTCCAGAGATAAAAGATCACCAATATTTGCAAATCATATGGGAGGGAAAAGCCAAATGGTACGAAATTATGTCTATGTTTCCTACGGAATTAGCTGCTAAATCCAACACTTAGAACGTCAGAACACCCAAAAAGCACCAAAAGGATCCAAAAGGTATAGTGTTCCAGAGATAAAAGATCGCCAATGTCAAATCATATAGGAGGGAAAAGCCAAATGGTACGAAATTATGTCTATGTTTCCTACGGAATTAGCTGCTGAATCCAACACTTAGAACGACAGAACCCCCAAAAAGCACCAAAAGGATCCAAAAGGTAGAGTGTTCCAGAGATAAAAGATCGCCAATGTTTGCAAATCATATAGGAGGGAAAGGCCAAATGGTACGAAATTATGTCTGTGTTTCCTACGGAATTAGCTGCTGAATCCAACACTTAGAACGTCAGAACCACCAAAAAGCACCAAAAGGTAGAGTGTTCCAGAGGTAAAGACCGCCAATATTTGCAAATCATATGGGAGGGAAAAGCCAAATGGTACGAAATTATGTCTATGTTTCCTACGGAATTAGCTGCTGAATCCAACACTTAGAACGTCAGACCCCCCAAAAAGCACCAAAAGGTATAGTGTTCCAGAGATAAAAGATCGCCAAGATTTGCAAATCATATGGGAGGGAAAAGCCAAATGGTACGAAATTATGTCTATGTTTCCTACGGAATTAGCTGCTGAATCCAACACTTAGAACGTCAGAACCCCCAAAAAGCACCAAAAGGTATAGTGTTCCAGAGATAAAAGATCGCCAAGATTTGCAAATCATATGGGAGGGAAAAGCCAAATGGTACGAAATTATGTCTATGTTTCCGACGGAATTAGCTGCTGAATCCAACACTTAGAACGTCAGAACCCCCAAAAAGCACCAAAAGGATCCAAAAGGTATAGTGTTCCAGAGATAAAAGATCGCCAATATTTGCACATCATATGGGAGGGAAAAGCCAAATGGTACGAAATTATGTCTATGTTTCTTACGGCTTAGAATGTCAGACCCCCCAAAAAGCACCAAAAGGTATAGTGTTCCAGAGATAAAAGATCGCCAATATTTGCAAATCAGATGGGAGGGAAAAGCCAAATGGTACGAAATTATGTCTACGTTTCCTACGGAATTAGCTGCTGAATCCAACACTTAGAACGTCAGAACCCCCAAAAGCACCAAAAGGTAGAGTGTTTCAGAGATAAAAGATCGACAATGTTTGCAAATCATATAGGAGGGAAAAGCCAAATGGTACGAAATTATGTCTATGTTTCCTACGGAATTAGCTGCTGAATCCAACACTTAGAACGTCAGAACCCCCAAAAAGCACCAAAATGCATAGTGTTCAAGAGATAAAGAACGCCAATATTTGCAAAACATATGAGACAGAAAAGCCAAATGGTACGAAATTATGTCTATGTTTCCTACGGAATTAGCTGCTGAATCCAACACTTAGAACGTCAGAACCCCCAAAAAGCACCAAAAGGTATAGTGTTCCAGAGATAAAAGATCGCCAATATTTGCACATCATATGGGAGGGAAAAGCCATTATGTCTATGTTTCCTACGGAATTAGCTGCTGAATCCAACACTTAGAACGTCAGAACCCCAAAAAGCACCAAAAGGTATATAGTGTTCCAGAGATAAAAGATCGCCAATATTTGCAAATCAGATGGGAGGGAAAAGCCAAATGGTACGAAATTATGTCTACGTTTCCTACGGAATTAGCTGCTGAATCCAACACTTAGAACGTCAGAACCCCCAAAAGCACCAAAAGGTAGAGTGTTTCAGAGATAAAAGATCGACAATGTTTGCAAATCATATAGGAGGGAAAAGCCAAATGGTACGAAATTATGTCTATGTTTCCTACGGAATTAGCTGCTGAATCCAACACTTAGAACGTCAGAACCCCCAAAAAGCACCAAAAGGATCCAAAAGGTATAGTGTTCCAGAGATAAAAGATCGCCAATGTCAAATCATATAGGAGGGAAAAGCTAAATGGTACGAAATTATGTCTATGTTTCCTACGGAATTAGCTGCTGAATCCAACACTTAGAACGTCAGAACCCCCAAAAAGCACCAAAAGGATCCAAAAGGTATAGTGTTCCAGAGATAAAAGATCGCCAATGTTTGCAAATCATATAGGAGGGAAAAGCTAAATGGTACGAAATTATGTCTATGTTTCCTATACGGAATTAGCTGCTGAATCCAACACTTAGAACGTCAGAACCCCCAAAAGGCACCAAAAGGATCCAAAAGGTATAGTGTTCCAGAGATAAAAGTCGCCAATGTTTGCAAATCATATAGGAGGGAAAAGCTAAATGGTACGAAATTTTGTCTATGTTTCCTGCGGAATTAGCTGCTGAATCCAACACTTAGAACGTCAGAACCCTCAAAAAAACACCAAAAGGTATAGTGTTCCAGAGGTAAAGACCGCCAAGATTGGCAAATCATATGGGAGGGAAAAGCCAAATGGTACGAAATTATGTCTATGTTTCCTACGGAACTAGCTGCTGAATCCAACACTTCGAACATCAGAACTCAGAACCCCCAAACAGCACCAAAGGGTATACTGCTCCAGAGATAAAAGATCGCCAATGTTTGCAAATCATATGGAAGGGAAAAGCCAAATGGTACGAAATTATGTCTATGTTTCCTACGGAATTAGCTTCTGAATCCAACACTTAGAACGTCAGAACCACCAAAAAGCACCAAAAAGTATAGTGTTCCAGAAGTAAAGACCGCCAAGATTTGCAAATCATATGGAAGGGAAAAGCCAAATGGTACGAAATTATGTCTATGTTTCCTATACGGAATTAGCTGCTGAATCCAACACTTAGAACGTCAGAACCCCCAAAAAGCACCAAAAGGTATAGTGTTCCAGAAATAAAAGATCGCCAATGTTTGCAAATCATTTGTGAGGGAAAAGCCAAATGGTACGAAATTATGCCTATGTTTCCTAAGGAATTAGCTGCTGAATCCAACACTTAGAACGTCAGAACCCGCAAAAAAAGCACCCAAAAGTATAGTGTTCCAGAAGTAAAGAACGCCAATATTTGCAAAACATATGGGAGGGAAAAGCCAAATGGTACGAAATTATGTCTATGTTTCCTATACAGAATTAGCTGCTGAATCCAACACTTAGAACGTCAGAACCCCCAAAAAGCACCAAAAGGATCCAAAAGGTATAGTGTTCCAGAGATAAAAGATCGCCAATATTTGCAAATCATATGGGAGGGAAAAGCCAAATGGTACGAAATTATGTCTATGTTTCCTACGGAATTAGCTGCTGAATGCAAAACTTAGAACGTCAGAACCCCCAAAAAGCACCAAAGGGTATACTGCTCCAGAGATAAAAGATCGCCAATATTTGCAAATCATTTGTGAGGGAAAAGCCAAATGGTACGAAATTATGCCTATGTTTCCTACGGAATTAGCTGCTGAATCCAACACTTCGAGCATCAGAACTCAGAACCCCCAAAAAGCACCAAAGGGTATACCGTTCCAGAGATAAAAGATCGCCAACGTTTGCAAATCATATGGGAGGGAAAAGCCAAAGGGTACGAAATTATGTCTATGTTTCCTACGGAATTAGCTGCTGAATCCAACACTTAGAGATAAAAGATTTCACAATCCTTTCCACTATCATCAGTGACCTAGACACGTTCTAAGTGTTAAATCCCCGGTACGTTCTAAGTGATGAATCTTGATATTTGGACGTTCTAAGTGTATGGTTTTCGACGTTCTAAGTGCAAGGCTTAGAACGTAAAAAAAGCAGTAATATTCAGATTTTTTTTCCAAAATACGTTCTAAGTGATTGTCCGTCACTATAGTCCTGTGCCATCTGCATCTTCGAGATTGGGAAGACGACCCCAAAACATCTGACTGCTGGGAGGATAGAAAATTCCGCAGCAAAAGCTGATCCAATTCAATGACCCAATTGCTACCATCAAAAGCACCCCAGTAGCAGCTGGAGAAAACGGATGCACAAACCCCTATTTTTGCCCCCCAAAGTCAGGCAAGTTCCAGCGGTATTCCATGCTGTTTTTTTCGGTCAATAGCAATCCTTTCTCACTCCATCCTGGTAATTTGGTCGCCCCTGTTTTTTCATCTCCCATTCAGTCAGCAGTAGCCCTTGGGCCAAGTCATCAATCTCATTCATCATCCGAGGCGGCGGTGCCACCATATCTGCACCTTGCATCACAGCAGCATAGCTCGCAAGGTCGGCAAGAGACACGGCCTGTTGGCCAGGGACCAATGCATGGTGAAACTGCTAGTGACACACATTTGTTGGAGCTGGAAAAATCAGCACCCGAAAAATGGTTGCTACAAGTGCCAGTCGAACGATGTTTCGCAACAACAATTGCATTTCCGCAAAGGATCATGTCCCTTTTGCGTGCATTTTCAGGGACAATCCGCCGGAGATTCATAAATTTCACCCTATGAAAATAATATCCCCATGGCATATCAAATTACATCATTTCTTACCAGTAAATTGACATAGAGAAACTACCATCTGTAGATCATGTTGAAAGCTCATGGATAAACCAATGAATTGACATAAGGTAAACCACTTAAGAAACTTCTAGAAACCACCATTTGTCTTTTGATAAACCCATAGATAAACCACTTAAAAAACCACCATTTGCAGATCATTTTCCTCGGGAAATCCCATGATTTCGCCTGAGCCTTGGCCAACAAAGCCAGGCCGTGGCGCCAGTGCCAAGGGGGACAAGCAGCGATGCTGGCGTTGTAGAGGATGACGTCCTGAGATCATTTTTTTTGGTCAGATAAGTTACCACTGGGAAATTTCCATATGGAAATACAGTGGGAAATTTACCCTCTGGTTATTTGTTACATAGCCATGGTATAGATGGCCCATACTGGGAAATTTCCGCTGGGAAATTTGGATCCGTGTTTTGGTTTTTATCTGAAACATTTTGGATTTTAAACCTTGGACTATTGGAATTACACCAAAAAAGAACCTGGAAATTTCCATGGGTTTTATATCTGGCTGGTGGTGCAATGTGCCCATCCTGAAAAATGATGGAGTTCGTCAATGGGAAGGATGACATCCCATATATATATATATATATATATATATACCCTCTGGTTATTTGTTACGTATATGGCCCATAGAAATAGAGGTTTAGCTATTAAAAATGGTGATTTTCCATGGCTATGTTAAATAACCAAATGGTATATGGTTTTATGATAAATATATAGGTTGATCTGGTTTGACCTGATTCTTTTCAGAGCAAACCCCGAAGAAAAATGGGAAAACCTGGACATATGTGTGTAATATCTTCGAAATACCATCCTGGAAACACTGTTGTTCCCGAGAGCGTCTGAGCGCAGGGTTCTTCCAATAGTGGGGGTCTGTAAAACATCTTCTCATCTTCACATCTTCTCTCACATCTGCTGATCTTCACATCTTCTCTCACATCTTCTCTCACATCTGCTCATCTTCACATCTGCTCATCTTCGCATCTTCTCTCACATCTGCTCATCTTCACATCGTCTCTCACATCTTCTCTCACATCTGCTCATCTTCACATCTTCTCTCACATCTTCTCTCACATCTTCTCTCACATCTGCTCATCTTCACATCTTCTCTCACATCTTCTCTCACATCTTCTCTCACATCTGCTCATCTTCACATCTTCTCTCACATCTTCTCTCACATCTTCTCTCACATCTGCTCATCTTCACATCTTCTCTCACATCTTCTCTCACATCTTCTCTCACATCTGCCCATCTTCACATCTTCTCTCACATCTTCTCTCACATCTGCTCATCTTCACATCTTCTCTCACATCTTCTCTCACATCTGCTCATCTTCACATCTTCTCTC